>JAMKCH010021324.1:0-21744 GCA_023653785.1 Ophioderma brevispina | reverse complement strand
TGATCTTATGTAACTATAATGTGAACCTTTGCTAATTTCCAATTTGTTTCCAGCCAAAATCTCCACGAGAAACTGTTGAATGGAAAGTGAAAATTGCAAGGATTCCGCGGCTTCGCGCTGTTTGAAGGGGCAACCCTCCACATCCACCCCAGCCGGCTTCATATATAAACTCTCCAAGATCAAGTGACTTTGAGTTGTTCAAATACAAATTACCCATTAACTCAATTTTACTTTATAAGGGGGTCTGTCTTTCAAATTGAAAGAAATTGAGTCTACTAGATTAATTGAGATTATATCACGAAAGGAAAGTGTAAACTTTCGCTTCATTTGCCTTTGTTTGAGGTAAATAGGCCATTCCGTTCAAATTTTATGCCGGATTTATTTTAGCAAGCAAGGCTCGCAAGTTCGATGCATTTTTGTATACATTTGTAGGTAAAAAGTGCTCACGACCCTGTATTTTTAAGCAAATATAATTTTAATTACTATGATAACATAAACAAGCTTTATATATAGCAACATGAAAAAATTCATTAGGCATCAAAACCAAACTCGAAAATTTTTAGATCGACAGCATTTTTTATGATCTCTTATTATAACGCACCAGTGATATTTAGACAATTTAACAAAATTAAATTAACCCATTATATCATCCCCTATACTTTAAAAATGAATGTATTTTAAATAAATTAAACAATTATTTCCAGGATTTGCGGCCAATTAATAGTTTTTTTTTGCAATTTATATTTTCCGATTTAGCGTTTCGCTCAATTTCCCAATGGTGAAAATGGTGATTTTATGAAACGGTAACGAATGTAACTCAAAAACGTAAGGTCGTATCAACCAAAATTTGACACAAAATATCAAGATGCAAAATGGCTATGGGAAACACCCCCACAGAGCCGGATTTTGAATTTGGGCTTCAATTTTGAATGATGGCATAAAGGTTCTAATTGGTCAGCTTGTTTGCCATGGCAACCATAGCAAAATCTGGCTCCATGGTTTCTGCGCAATATTATACCCATGCACCTTCTCCCCAAGTATGTTGTAATGGCAAGGTTACCGTTAAGCAGTACGTTTGTTCCCGTGTTTAGCCAATTAGAGGCCATGTTCATTACCATGCAACAAAATCAAACCTAATTTTTTCAAAACTTTTCAAAAACATGGGCTACAATATGATATTGGACATGCATAAGTTATATATTGGTAAAGACAGACAAGACAATTGCAGTCGGAAAGCGGGGTACAAAAATGTAGACCCCCTTAAGGCCCAGTGATCGTAGGATGACTATATTTCATTATTAAATGTGAACATGCTAATTTCAAATGTCTCCATCAAATTTGCACAAGGGAAACGTACGTGGAAAATGAACATTGCAAGGGTTTTCGCGCTTTGCGCGAAAGAGAACCACATCTCCCACATCCCCTACTGCCGCTTCCATATGTGAACTCTACAAGGTCAAATGACTCTGTTCGTTCAAATAAACCTTACCCATTTACTAGACGCAATTAACCCCGCAGCCGCCGCGCAAGTGGCTGTAAGCCTCCTAAAACTAACACGGGATCCGTCTGCTCATACAGTTCACGTTTTAAGGGTATTTAGCCGGCTGACTATGTTTTCCATTTGTAGACTTATGGACCATCTTTTTCAATTTCATGCGGGGACAAATTGATATAATTATTAAAAGAACAATATACAGATGTTGAATCGTAAAAAGGAATTTTTTTGGGAAAGAACGGCCAATTTTTGGAAAAAAATAAAGAAGATTGATGACGTCACGGCATTGATGGTTTATTTTATGTTGCTTCGGGGGACCCATTCAGGTAAAATGACGTACGTTAACCTTACATGGAAAAAAACAACCGATTATCGTCACGACGTCGGGTTTTGAAATCAGTAGGGGGGAAGGTAAATTTTGTACTGTTTAGACATAATAAACGGGTTGTCGTTTGGAAAAAATAATAGCACTTGACCTTGATTTAACATTAGTCGGGATTTATATAATCGGTCGCCCCCGAATAGCAAAACTGGTACCTGATGCCTGACACGTGACCTAGTACCTGACAGTGACACCAAACTATTTCATCTCGTATCGTTTTATAATACAATTACGGCCAAAGCAGCAATCATTTTGTATCTCTGTTGTCACGGCGTAATCGATCAAGATGTGAGACGATACATGTGGTTCTGTAGCATACAGGGAGGGTTGACACGATCTTGCCGATTTGGGCATTGGGGATTTCCAACGGTTAATTTGTTGAAAACTGCCTACATGCATTTATTGGCGTATCGGTCCCCGTGACATTACAAAATATCTCCTTAACCTTTGTCAAAAGATCTAGTAATATTCAGAGAAATTAAGAAAAAAATATTGGTTTCAAAATCCGTCGGGGTTGTGGATTAACCCGCTGCAAAAATAGTGTAATTTCCAATAACGGTCATTTAGATTTCAATATTCGTGGCCTTAAAAGTTCACACAATCATGGTTATGTTAAATTTACCTGTGCATAAATCAAACTCCAGAAACTTCCCCAGCAAAAGTAATCTCTATCAAACATAATACACTTGAAAATACGCGCCATTGGCTACAGAGCTATGCGTCTGTAGCCATGCGACCCGATACACTCTAATATCAAAACAGCCTATTATAATATTATACACCCAAAACCATTGCCACTCCTGGATTCCCGTTGATGAGGAATAGCCTCTATTTTTTGTAGGTGGAGGTATGAATTGCGGGGATTAGTATTATAAAACTTTTAGTAGTCCGGTATTTGTGTATGATGTGCGCTATTAACATGATAAGCCAAACCCTGAGCGGTTGGCCATTCACAGTCCCAATCAATAGTCAAAGATAAACCCTAGAGTTCAAAGACGCGCAAACTAAATAGGACTAGTTTCAGTGTGTGAAAGCAGGTGAAAAGCTGATGTTATGAATAGTGAAGATAAAAGTCTGCTTGTTACACACATGTGACTGAAGCCTTCTAAAATTTATGATTAAGGGTTGTAGGCAATGTTTAAAACCATTCTGGGGTAGACACACTATGCATCCACATAGTACAAATACCAAAGATTGACTGGACGACACAACGTACTTTATTTGATTGGCCGTTCTTTCAATCCGATCTCTTTTGGATTGCGAGAAGAAATGTCTGGGTATTTCGGTCCCTATTTTGGATTATGGTCGAAGTCCAACTCCGCCATAACTCTAACATCAATTGGAATCTACTATGAACTCAATTTACTTTTTTAAAACCGTTGATCTTGTAAATGATAAATAAATGAGAATGGCATTTATATAGCGCTTTAGAAAATAAATGATCAAAGCGCTTAAACATGGCAGTCTATAGTACAACTTACGCTACAACTTAGCTACAACTTAGGCTACAATTTAGGTTACAACTTAATCCTACCATACATGTGTTGAAAAATTATTTGCTGCGTGTTCACAAGACACTTTTTAGGAAATAAGTATGTTTTTCAATTTAGATTTGAAATTTGCAAGATTGTGAATGAAAGGAGTGATAAAGGTAATTGTTCCAAAGAGATGGCACAGAATTGCAGAAGGCTTTGTCACCAATGATGTTAAGTTCTATGCGAATAAGGAGATTGTTGTGTGCATGAGATCGAAGGAACATGTTACTAGTTGAATATCATGAGATCTTATGAGATTTTTATATAAGTTGGAGTTGTGTGCTGTCTACTTTTATATGCAAGTAGGAGATTGGTACATGATGCGTTCCACGAAACTGGTAGCCAGTGAAAGTTCTTTCAGGAGAGGAGAGGTATATCCCCCTACGGTTGCCATGAAAGAGCCTGGCCGAATCTATTTTGTGACGTCCTGTAGTTTTGGGGGTCTGGAGCTGGTCATTCCATATAACAAAGAATTGCAATAATTCTTACGGGATCAAACAAGTGATCTTACAGCATGATTACACGTTTCTTCATCAAGATAAATCGAATGCGGCCAATATTTCGTAAATGATAATTTCAAAGATTGAAACAGCAGAAACATGAGTTGACATAGTCATAGTTGAATCAAAGAAAACTCAGAGATTACGAACAGAAACAAGATGGTTTGATTCTTGAGCCACATACATTGAGAATTGGGTATTTATGAAGTTGAGGTTGGGCTTGGAGCTAGCGACAAAGAATTCAAGTTTTATCTTCATTCAGTTTTTAAGTTTATTTACATTCATCCAGTTCTTAATTTCAGCATGCAAGACGCCAATTTGAAAGAGAGATGTTACACTTTCCGGGTATGCGAGGAGAAATCTGTGTATATTTGGGTGTCATCTGAACTAAATGTGATATTTCAGGTTATATTCGTATGATCTTACCAAGGGGGTATGGTAGAAGTTGATGAAGTCTCAGGACCTACCACTGATCCCTGTGGTAGGCCAAAGTCATGTTGGTCTTAATAGGTCGCCACCCATGCAAACTCGGCTGTTACGGCCCGAAGGTTAGGGAGTATTCCAGGAAAAAAAAATCTGACGGTCTTTATGCAGCAAGATGTTGGCAAGCCTTTCATCCAAGAGTCAAATCAATAGTGTCAAAGGCTCGGGCACTCAAATCAAGAACACAAAGATATACAGCTTTTTTTGTTGTCAAGTGCACAAAGGATATCATTTTCACCTTAAGGAGAGCAGTTAAGTTCCATTGATTAGGCTAAAACAGATTGGTAAGGTTCCAACAGATTATTTACAGACATATGAGAGAAGAGTTGAGACATGACAATTTTTCCAGAATTTTGAAAAAACAATTAATATTGGAGACCTGGTCGATAATTTGTTTAGTAGTTTCATTTGGATTCTAGTGGTGCTTTTTTTATGATGGGTGTGACAATAGCCTGTTTTAAAGAGGTGGGAAAAGTGCCAGACTTGAGGAAATATTGATTATTTTAGTTAATAGAGGTGGGCTATAGGTCATACATGGTTTAAGCAGCCATGTTGGTAGTACATCAAGAGAAGAGGATTTATTGGTAGTTTGCATATTATTTTCCCATGAATTCCTCTTCGTCACCTATCAAATGCAGTCATTTTTGGTATTTGTTTGAGTTCACCAATATCTGTGTTGGTTCTTTGCGCTGTTGTGGAATGTGGTGACTCTGGTTACTGTCACGATATTTTCGAAGATTATTTCGATTTTGAGCGATCTTGTTTTTAAAGAGGTTCAGCAAAGGAACACGAGTTCTTGGTATGAGTCACATGATGGCAGTCAGTTTTGGCCCTTTATTGAGGAGTTTATTTACAATTTGAAAGACTTTTTGTTGTCAGCAGCTGCCAGTGTGAATTAAAGTAATGATGCTTAGGCTTGATGTAGAGTTTATTTACAAGTGCATGTTGCTTTTTGGTATCAAAAGCGTAATTTAATTATCTAATAATAAAAGTACGATATGTCTTTCCCGAAGAATTAAAAAACATCCACTGTAAAGCCATCATGATCCATGACTTTTGCTATTTTCACACGTTTCAGAGTTCGCAAGACTTCGTCATATTGTAGCTTACCATTACTTTCAATGGGCAATGGTCTGCTCAAGCTTTATATAGAGAATGGTCTAACCACCCCAGACACTCCTAGTAGTATCTGGTCTCTGTAGAGCTCTTAAGATACCTCATGCAGCTGGACCCTTGCACTTCAATTTGGGCAATGTCTGCTCAAGGATGATGTGACACTGATGTCCTCCATGCAGATACTCCTGTTCGGCATCTGTGTCTGAGGTATCTCAGCTGGACCATGTGCTCTTCCATGGGCAATGTCTGCTCAAGCACTATAGCGATGATTGTGACCCTGATGGACCATACAGAACCCCTGTTAGTATATGGTCTCTTGAGGTACTTAGCTCTGACCATACATGTAGCTCTTCAATGGGCGATGTCTGTTCGAGCAACTATAAATGAGTGACAATGAGTCTAGCCAATACAGACGCTACCGTTTAGTATCTGGCTCTTGAGGTCTCGCAGTCTCATCTGGACCATGCATGTGCACTTCAATGGGCACTAATGACCCTCCAGCCATACAGTTTGTGAGTCAAAATGATTGTTCCCCAATGAATAAAAAACAATTAAAAATATTTTGTTAATCTTTTAGAATATGTATTAAATAAAACCTTTATATTAACAAATATTACTTCTTACTCACATGTCAAAATCCGAGATGTCATCATTTTATGTTCAGTTTATTGCCTTCTTTTTAGAGGGCTCCCGCCAAAATGCCGCGTGTGTACCAATTTAGAACAGTAAACCATAGAAGATGAGTAAACATGTTAACACTACAGGTGTAATTCCAAACCAGATCCCAGAAAAACGGATAGGCAAAGAACTTTCTTGTTGTTGCATTTTTCAACCACATACTGAAGCAAGCAAAATTAGTAAGAAGATCTCACGTTACCTTTGCTTATTGTTCTCTGGCTAGGCTGAAGGGAGCGGACATGTTGCCAACAAATAAATCAGTTTGTGTATGTCATGTAATAGTTTAGCCGATTATATACTGTGTTCACAAAATGTTACTGGATTCTAAGTTTTTAAAAGCGAGACTAAATGTCAACGAAACGCTATTCAGCTGTGAGCTCGAGTAGAGCCATTCATATTAGAGTCCTCATGCAATGCTACCTGCCTTATACCATCACTTGAATTCCCGCGAATAAAACATTGAGACTTTCATGCGTCCTTTGGATTGACCAACGGTTTTGTTCTCTGGCCATCCTGGAACGGTGAAGTGGGTGATAACATGGTGGGACTTCAATTGGCTCTACTCTTCATTAGGATAGTGTGTAAATTCATTTACATCCGAAGTAAGGTGGCCTCCCCGTTATTTGTATGAGGTTAATCTGTGGAAGTAGTTATTTCTTTATTGGAATATAATCACTGCAGATGTGCGTCGATTCAAAGGCATACAAACCTATTAGACATGTTAGATACTCAAAAGTAAATTACTTTGTTTTGACAATCATCATGGGACAAACTATAGAGATGACGTAGCAATGGCCGCGAGATGGCCGAAACGTCACTATGGCCGTGAGATTACTGGTAACATGGATGCGCCCATCAGTTCCCGATTTAGTTTTTGTCTTCCATTAGCTAATTAATTTGTTGTAATATCATCAATGTTGAAAATCGTTTCAACATAATTTTCACATATTAAACTAAAATTAGCTGGTGTTATGTCCCTTTATATTCTCATGAAGAACATAGTTCCCAAAAGTCCCTGACCTTTGCCTTAGCCAACTAAGGTGTATCGCTTAAATTGAAACCTCGTTTGGTGTGTAATTTTTCAGTATCTTTTGTGTTTTGGCCTTAGTTATAGTTAAAAACGAGTTCCATCTCCTCAACCTTGAAGATTCTAAACCGTCAAAATTTAATTACCTTGTTGTTGCATTAATCCCAACTTAATAACAGGCCTGTGTATCAACCATAGAGGGCATATAAAATACCTCTATGGTTATACTCTTGGGGGCATTTATTACCATTTATCCCCAGCGTGTGAAAGCACACATAAGGTATCCCACTTGAAATCTGTCGGCGCTTCAATTACCAAATCAATCGAATCTTGTACAAGGCAAATCTGAGGGCTTTATTTAATGAGTGCATATATTCCATATCCTGAACCAAACATTAAAAATTCAAAATTTCCCTGTGAACGCTATTAAATGTACTTTTCAAGTATGCACATTTTAAGAGCTACTGCACAGTTTGACAAGACAAATCAAGGATATTTGGGAAACAATCTTTTGACTCACCCTGTAGATGATGTGACATTGATGCTAAACCATACAGACACCCTGTTAGTATCTGGTCTCTTGAAATACCTCAGCGGACTTGTGCACTTCAGTGGTGCACTTCAATGGGCAATGTCTGCTCAAGCTTGATAGAAGATGATACCACACAGACACTACCTGTTATTATCTGCTCTTGGGTAGCTCAGCTGGATCACCATACATGTGCACTTCAATGGAATCGACCTCCCGCACTATAGAGATGTGACAAATATTCATACTCCTGTTAGTATCTGGCCTCTTGAGGTAGCATCATCTGACCCCATCTTTCTCAATGGGCATTTCTGCTTTCTTCATCTTCTGCGTATGAGCGCACTATGTGTTGAAGCCGGAAGAGCCAGCTCACTGTTGCCTGAGCAACAGTAAGGTTCTCAAGGTCTGGTTAGTATTGTGTCCACTTTTTCTCTTCTTTTGTGTTAGAGCTGTTACACCATGCTGGGCGCATATTCGGCAGCGCTGAAGACCAGAAGGCCAAGGCGGTGGTTTCTGCCAAGCACTATATCTGATGTGCCACTGATATCTACCAACACAGAACTCTTGTTAGTAATCTGGTCTCTTGAAATACCTCGCTGAAACACTTGTGCACTTCAACAGTTCCGTCAATGGGCACTGTCTGCTCAAGCTTTATAGAAAAATGTCTACCAACACAGACACTCCTGTTAGTATCTGGCTCTTGAGGTATCTCAGCTGGACCATATCATGTGTCACTTCAATTGACATGCGAACCCCTCCAAGACACTAGATATGAGTACATGCCGTCTACTCCTGTTATTATCTGGGCTCTTTAGGTAGCGGGGGTCAGGCTTGACCAATGCTCTTCAATGGGCAATGTCTGCTGCTTCAATCTTCTTGCGTATGAGGCAGCACTAAAATGCGTGTAACGGTAGAGCCAGCTCACTGTTGACGGAGGCAACCATAATGGTTCTCAAGGGCTTCGTTGAGTCTTGTGTCAGCTTCTTTTTGTGAGAGCGGTTGCATACCATGCTGGGGCGGCATCTTCAGCAGCCGCTGAAGACCAGAGGAGTCCCCAAGGCGGTGGTGCTGCTCAAGCATTCTATAGAGGATGTGACACTGATATCTACCACACACAGAACTCTTGTTATACTGGTCTCTTGACATACCCTCACTGACCTTGTGCACTTCAACCCGTCACTTCACTGGCCTGTCCTGCTCAGCTTTTAGAAAGATGTCTACCACCACAGACACTCCTATTAGTATCTGATATCTTAAGAGCTCTCTTAAGGTACCTCATGCAGCGGACATTGCACTTCAATCAATGGGTAATGTCTGCTCAAGAATTATTGACACTGAATGTCTACCAATGCAGATACCCCTGTTAGCATCCTGGTGTCTTGAGGTATCTCAGCTGGACCATATGTGCTCTTCAATGGGCAATGTCTGCTCAAGCACTCAGAATAATGTGACACTGATAACCAATACAGAGACCACCCCCTGTTAGTAATCTGGTCCTCTTGAGGTAGCTTATCTCGACCATACATGTGCTCTTCAATTTGCATGTCCTGTTTGAGCAGCTATAAATAGTGACAATGAGTCTTACCAATACAGCACTCCTGTAATATCTGGCTCGTGAGATCTCTCAGTCTCTCTGGATCATACACGTTTGCACTTCAATGGGCAATGACCCTCCAAGCACTATAGATGATGTGACAATGATGTCTACCAATACAGATACTCCTGTTAGTATCTGGCTCTTGAGGTAGCTCACTGGACCACTGCTCTTCAATGGGCAATTTCTGTTTAAGCACTATAGTTGATGATGGGACATTGATGTCACAGCACAGACACCTCTGGTCTCTGAGTAAATGTGCTCAGCTGACCATGTCACTCAATGGGCCATGCCTGCTCAAGCACTATGGAAGAGGCGACACTGATGTCTCCTCAACCGACATTCCATTAGAATCTGGTCTCTTGAGCTACCTGCTCTCAGCCGGAACATACATGTGCACTTCAGTTGAGGCTCTGTCTAGGGATTTGCTATTAATATGGTAGTCCTTCAAATTCGGTAAAGATCCAAGTTTCACATCTGTACAGTAAGATTGAGACGACATGTCACGTTTTTAATTGGATGGGTATGTGTGCTTGATTTCCAATCCTTTCTACGTTTCCAGATATCTTTCGATATCACTTTTGCTAGAGTCCAGAGGGGTTGTTTGAATCAATCCCATAATGCTTGCAAGGCATTACTGTATGTAACGAAACACATGCAGTGAATTAGGGATAAAAAATGTTCCCAAAGTTTAAGAACCACAAGCTATTCATAATCATGCTAAAAATTCTCGAAGTTAAGAAAATTGAGGTTTGACCTGGAAACAAATTGCTATTCAAGGCTTTTTTTGCACAATGATTTGCTTAAGGTTACCCATAATGATATACTAAAAGTCCGAGGAAATCCGAGAGAGTTGCAGAAAATATGCCTAATTTGCATATTCAAAATCAAAAATCGGCCGCCATTTTGATGGATTTTAGGTTAATATATTGAGTTCCAGACTGGTAGCAGAAGACTTCCAGTCTTCTATACCCATGTTTTCAAGGTCTGCCGAACACAATTATGCCGTACTATTAACTAGGGACATTTGGTTCAGGCTTAATTGGCTTAAAACCCAAAATGGCCGCCATTTTGATGGCTAGTTTTGTCTGAGCACAATTAAGTCAATATTGTGTCGATTACAAAGAATTACAGGATATCGATAAGGTCGACTAGACTAACTAATTTCTAAGGACATGAAAAAAAAAAATAACAACTGAAACAAACAGGTCTGATTGTTGATTTTCAGACCATTTGCTTTGGGGGTGCTTAATAATAAAATGAGAGATGACCCGATTTAGTATATAAAGTTTTTATTTGCTGGACTGGCCTTACCCCAAAACCCAATCGTAAAGTTTTTGCACCGATATTCAGCCCATTTTGATGGGAGAGTTAAAATGGCATTTTTTAATCCAAAGGGTAAGTGTAAAATCAATATTGGTCGACCAAAATGGGGATATTTTCGCTCATAACATCCAAACAACACCTTTAGCCCAAAGATTCACAGGGTAATGAGCAAAATAGAGCTGTATCAGATACCAAAAAAATTTGACCAATCCAGGTAAAACCTGGGGATCTGGATAAGGCTTTAGCAATCGGACCATGGCCATTTAATTCTAATTACATAGCAAAACTATATAGTATTTATTAACCCATAAGGCTATTTTTGTACACCTTCTAAAACCAGCGGGTTGGTTGAGGAAAACCACATATATTTCCCAGAGGACCCTTTGAACATGAGTTTGTGCTATAGGTCTATCTATCCAGGATACCAAAAAGTACCAAATCCCAGAAAACCTTGCTTCTACTGAAAAATCATAATGCACGGCCAAAGGTTAGGGAAATTTTAATTTTTGGCTCAAATAAGAAAGACAAAACTCCCAAATTTAACTCGATTTTAAAATGGAAGTTTTGCTCAATAACATGAAAAACGTCTGTTTAATAGCAAATATATGGTGTTACAATATTACAGTATAGGGAGGCTTCAACAACCCCCCTCACACTTTTGCGGTACCATTCCTCCGGGTAAGGGTGGTTGGGTCCGATTTTTTTTCACTACCATGGGTACAAAGGATGTAAAATGGTTACCTAAAATCATTTGACGACACATCAACATTTTTATTTTCACCTCGAGGGGTTTGAAAAAAAATCCCCATGGTTGATGAGGGTATAAAAATTGAAATTGATTGAAATTTTAATCCAAAATAAGCTCAAACCAAACCAAAAAAGAAATAACTGAAATAAAAAATTAAAAACCTTAATTTTCAAAATTAAAAAAAAATACAAAATAGTTTGCGATGTGCTTAACAATTTCGGTGGGCATATGGTTGACCCCGTTCCTAAGTGTGCCATTCAAGAAAAACATAAAGTTTTAAAGGTCCTTAGCTTAGTGGTTATCTCTGTCCATTTGTTTCACCTGGTATTCGATTATTCGTTTTAACAATTAATGTGGAGAAGTATAACGGTGGGAGAGTTATATTTTGGTGCAGGATTATTACATAAGGGAAAAAGTGTTGTAGAGTTTAGAGGTAGAATCAGCGGCAATCGTAAGCGGTGTTTAACAAACATCTGGGGATAGGCACTTTTGTATCGTCTTTCCCAAAAATATCTTCAGTTTAACAATAGTACCTCTGTGGTTAATTATTGCCCGATTATGGTCTACCAAGAGCAATGAAAAAAAGTTTTTGAAAAGTTCAACAAAAACAATTCACTTCTATATCATTTTCGGAAAATTGACAGTCTCATTTGACAAATTGCTCAAAATTTAGAACCAGCAAAATATTTTCACCTAATTATGGCATTGGCAAAATAGGAAAGTTGTTCCCTTTCGCAAAAAATTGCTTTTCTGAATCCATTCTATTATCATGATTTGCATAGTTAATTTGACAAAGTTTATAAATTAAATCTTATGAATCACTGTTGTTTTAACCTCATAATTATCACTAGTCCACCATCACTCCCTGGTATCACATCATAAAGATCGAAAGTCATGCTTTCTTCAACCCTTTCTGAAAAAAAATGTGACACGAGAAGCAGTCGACACTCTCGAAGGGAATACATTGGAGCAGCAGGAAACTTAGAACCGCATTGAAAAGCTTTGCCTGGAATTATAGACCGTGAAGGAGGAAACTTTCACATTCCAAGCGTTGCTCAGAAAAGATTTCGTAATTCTTTCTTTGGCAATGAAGCCATGAGCTACAATTATTAAAGCTGTTAAACATGAATTTTTATTTTCTGCTTGTGTCATTTTTATGCGTAGACATCGTGAGATTTTATTTTTTGTATATTTAAATTGATCAAGAAGTTTAGAATCCACCCAGATTTAAATACTCTAGATAGTGTTCATCAGTTGAAAGTCTGTGGCAACTTACTAATGATAGTGTTCCATTGATAACATAAGTATGGACACAGAATGGGGAATTTCAATATTATTTCAAGAATAACAAATGGCAGCCATTTTGGATTTATGCAATATAGGCTTAAAAACTCATCTCCTATACTCTTAACGTTCTATTGGTTGTAGAACCGCGACCACACTTAAGTCTATTGATGCCGTGCGCGGTGCCGATCATTTACCGAACCTGGACAACACGCGGTGTACCTCAACGGCAGTGTTGCTGGGCGGAGGTCGATTGCTTCTTGTTCCGACTCCCAAGGGGCTCTCGGTGAGTGGTAGACCAACCGTTCTTTTTGAACTGCGGCCCACTTTGAATTTATGCAAATTATATTTAATTTGCACCCCCCCAGAATTTTACACGCGACACTTTTAGTATGTCATTTGTGATTACTTCAAAGAATGATTGTGAATTTTTTCAACACTTTGATAGCACATTGTTCTAGGTTTACCCCCAAAAATTTCATATCTGTTGGTCTAGAAGTACTAATCTTACTTTCCCCCTGCTGGCTCAACAATATGTAGTTTAAGTATGTGTTTGTGTGTGTGTTAGAAGGTCTTATTTTTAGTGTGGATCATAAGGACCCCATTGAGGCCGAAACTTCCCAAAGTTGCGTCTTTTTTTTTTGCATGGTGGGATTGCTCAAAACACTTGGCAAGAGGCAATAAGACCAAGATATCAAAATTCTCAAAAACTCGCTTAATTCATCACCACTCAATAAGCCGACCCGTATTATTGCAAACTAAGGTGTTATCTTACAACTTTTGCGGGACAGAGATGTACCCGCGCACATTACTGTGGGATTGTGGTGACGCCTTCTGCTCACAGCTGTGTGACCCATTTTTTTTTGCCACCCCCTGTGTCATTCCTTTCATTTTTAGATTGAATTTTAGCAGCCCCCCTTCTCGGTGCAACCCACAATGGTTGACAAACGATTATAAGGGGCGGGACAGAGTAAATCAAGGAGGGGCAAAAACATCATGGGGGGGGCGGCCAAAACAGTACAAAATGAACTATTTTGGTTAAAAAACCCTAAATTTTGCCGCAATTATGCGTAAAACCTGTATTTTCATAATTTGGAAAAAGCTCGGGGGGGGGGGCACCCCTGCACCCCCCTGGTGCGCCCCTGAATTGTGCGATAAGTGCCGACATGCAGAGCTATTATCTCTCCAAAAATCAGAAGAAAAAAAATCCATTGTGGAATCTGCGTATAGGCTACAAAGGTCATGATGTGATGTTATAGTGGCCCTAATATGCCTTCCTACTGTCCCTTGTACATTAGTTTTTAGGAAAAATAATATTTGCCCGCAATGTGAACTTTCGTAACTTTTACAAGGATGAAGTCAGTGGTATACATCATCAATTTAGTTGTCAAAAGTGTGTCGCCATGATATTTTTTGTTTATTTTGGTGTTTGCCATAAATAAATGAGACTTTCCAACAGCTGTGGCTATCAGATAACGCACAAGTGTCGCCAAGTTAAGATCATTTAGAACTTGGCAAGGACCCCTTCTAAGATGTTCTCGGGAGTGGGTTTTAACGGCCAAGGCATTGGGCTTGCCTTTACGAGTAGGTAGCGCAGCGGCCGAGCTTTGAAATGTTCTCTAGTTTTCGAGTTACCCCTCCACGTCACCGGTACAACCAAACACCACACCCACCTTTATGGCAGGATTAAAATATATAAGGCATTAAGAAAATGATGGGTGTGGTTGAAATATTTGGTGGCAGGGCTGATTTCTATGCGAAAAATGAAATTTGGGCTGCAAGTAACAGCGAAATTATTATTATTTTTTATTTATTAAGGTTAAATATTACAATCTGCAGTTTTATGGTATCTTTTTGTTATTTGATCATAGGTTTTATAAGGTTGCTAAAGGGTTGGGAATAATCGTTGTGGGTTGACACTGTGATTTAAAAGGATGCTGTTTTTAGGGAAAAAAGGTGTTTTTGGGCTAAATTCATGAGACCTTTATATGATTAAACAGGAAATCTATAATATAAATGTCAGAGATTGATAGTAATGCTGATGATTAACATTTGTTTTGCTAAAAAATTAATAAATCTTTGCATTATTTCTTAAGTTGTTAGCTCAAAAAACGTGATTTTTGACCCAAAAAAACACCCGCCCAACAGTTTTTTTAACAAAACCAATAATGTTTTAAAATTATTTATTACTATCTTTCGAAATGAAGTGGTTGAGTTTTTTGTACGAGGGAGGGGAGGGGTGTTGTCGAAAAATTTGCAGTCAAAACCGTCCACTAGGGAGTCAATAATGAGCTCCAGCTCAAGCTGATTCTATTGAGGTAACTCAGCTGAACCAATGTGCATTTCAAAGGAACCATATCTACTCAACACTAGAGATGATCGTTAACATGATGCTCTACAAACACAGACCCTCCTGTTAGTACCTGTATCATGAGTAACTAGGCTGACTTATGCAGTTTCAATGGACCACATCTACTCAGGCTCGATAATGATGTGATGTGAAACCTGATGTCTACCAACACAGACAATCCTGTTTATACACGGTCTCTTGAGATTAGCTTGACCCCATGAGCATTTCAATGGACCATGTCTCCTATAGTGCACCAGTTCCAATTACGTATCTTCACAAATTTGGGGGGCCGAACTCATGAAGCACTCTTAATAAATGAAAGGTAGTTTCATTTCAACCATTTTCAACAGTATATTACCAGTGGTTAGCCGATTTTTAAAAATTATTAGCCTAAGTGTCACGGATCCAGGACCTTTAGGGTTTTTTGGTAATTGTAATCCAACTGGGAAAACAAGGGCCGATTCTGAAATGATATATGAGTAAGTTATGGACTTCCCATTTTGAACTACACAAAGAGTTGCAGCTCCAGCTATAGCTGCTCAGCAAGTACAACAGCCAAAACATAAGATGAGCATTGATCAATGTACTCACAATTGTGTCTACTTGGCTCATTAGGAACCATCTGAATACTTCGAGATTTAGCCATCGTGGCAATTGCCTGTGTTAAAAGTATTATTGGATATTTTAAGACAGGTCATACGTGAAGATGTCTTTTGTGAATCTTGCCTCTGTGCTCCCTGCAACATCCTCTTCGATGACAATGCTCTCACCCAGAGTATTCAAGAATAATCATAAGTTCCTTCAACACCTGAGATTACAGGAGGGAGTGCTCTGGCTTCCAGCTCAGACCTCAACCAACTGAAACACTTGTGAGATCACGGCTCTGTTCCACAGTAACGATACAAGCACATTGGTTGACCTGTGACCAATGCCTCAGTGCGGAATAGATAAATGTTAGTAGGCAGCAAATGGAATGTGTACATTAAATCCACATGAATCACAACATTTTAAAGTTACACATTCCATTGCTCTCTACTAGCAGCCCCAGATGACTTAAATCCAAAACAGGCAGCAGTCTTAAATTTATTTTTAACATTTGACAGGTTTTTTTCCAGATATTCACATGTCTGAACCATTCTTTTTTTTTTTAAATACAACTTAAAGAATATTAAATACAACAACGATTGTGTACAAAAATGAATTGCTTGTTTATACAAATTTCCTGACAGATTTCCTAAGTCATACCATACTGCTATTTTTATATGCTACTGAATTGTAATCCCACTGTGAATTTGCCAAGGTTTAAGATAGTTTTCACTAAGATGTTGGTCCTCGCGTTTCATATTTATCTTAAAGGTGCAACGAAGCGATTTCCCATATAAGGTGTACCTAAAAAAAATCGAAAGGAACTTGATTTTGCTGATTGTAAAGCTTTCCATCAAAAATAACACCCCATTGAAAGGATTAAGATGTGAGAATGTTTCTTTGGTACAAAAAGTGAAAGGACATCGCCGGGATTTAAGGAGAGAAGGAGGCCCTTCTCTAATCAAATAGTTATATTTCACCAAATCAATTTTGGTTGGTTGGACACTAATTTTTTTATCATGTACGACAAGGTTGTTTTTTATCCCACATGACACTTGATCAAGAAAAAAATGAGGAAGTCTGAGAAAACTTTCAGGGGCATGCTATCTGGGAAAAGGCAAAGCTAGAGCATGCCTCCATTTCAATTGCATTGATTACTGATAGGAATGAAACAGGAAGGTGTTGGCTAGTGCCCTCTTGGTCATGGAGCTTGTAAGTTATGCCTTTTGATAGAACCTGGTCCTTCATAAGCTACAAAAAGGTTGCATCAGGCAGCCCCCTTTATAACAATACCCAATACCTTTTAGTTAATGCTGCGAAGATTTGGATTATAAAACCGTCTTCACACCATATGCTCAGGACTCTGGACTACAACATACAATTGGCCAATGACCGCGCTAGTATATAATGAGCAAGTTACTACACTATGAGCTAGATCATTCCATGGCGCAGTTCAATAGCTTAATTCCCCATTGTATTGAGTAACAATTACATTCCCTGTATGTTAGTATGATTTATGATACCGGACGTGCATGGTCAGCTGTTTGTTAACATGTGCTCATCAAGGCTATTACAGAGCCCTGGTAGATGAGCATGCCTTACCATAATAGTGTATTGGTATGGTTGTATGTAAAGTTTGTGTTTGGCCAATTCGCTTTAGTGTTCCGCCCCCCCAGAAACAAAAAATGCAAAATGAGGGGCTTTCCACCCAAGAACCAGGAACTCCAACTCACTCTATGTTGTACATAAATAGCGCACATCCTGGCAACGCGGCATTGTGGTTCTTGGGGTGGAAAGGTTCAAATATGGAAATTTAATTACCAATTGAAGCGATTAAACAAAACTTTACATTAAAACCAACTTTTTGTGGGAAATTTATGAAGTGGGATTTTTTGAAAACCAGCAAAAGGTAAAACTTTGAGCATGTCGCTTATTCTGCAAAACATTTCAAGTTCATCCGTCTCATGAAAACTATAGGAGACGTCCTTCATTCCTTATCCGCCGAGGTCCTTTCTAAATTCCGTTTCTGATAGGAGCAAATAGGAAATCAGCCTATGTTTTTAATTGAAAATATAAGCAAATCAGAATCTCCTTTTTTCTCTCTTTTGAGACATTCCGTAGCCACAATACAAGGTAAGTAATCATTGAGTGTCTAGTCTTATATGAAACTTAATTACTATATGACACCAAGATTTGGGTGCCTCAAAAAATCTCTAGTTGCTCCTTTAACCATTCATTTTTACATTGTTGCATTCAGTAAAGTTTTATCTGGTATAGCTTACTCAACAGCATGTTTCTATCACACTTATGGCATTTAACATGAGAAAGTAAATGGTTAGAGCCCAATGAGTGCCCATAGGGGAAATATGTGATTATGCTATCTCATTTCCTTATTTGTCATTTAAATGTTTGATAACAAACTAACCCATAATGCACCACATGTTCCCATCTGTGCAAAATGAATTGAAGTTAGCTATTGCTTCATTTTATACAAAGAACAAAATATTGTCAGAGTTGTCAAAATATGACAGCCTTCAATGTGACCTGTAATTATGGGCTATTACAGTCTTGTGTGCAGGCAGATGAAAGGGCAGGAATGGGGAGTGAGATTCTACAAAATGAGTGAAAATGGAGAATTGATTTGAGAAGTTATAAAAATGCTGAATTGCTGTTTCTTTTGCTTATACCGCACAATTACAATGTCAAAAGGTTATTTTTGAAGCCACCACTCTAGTAATGTTGAGCCAACGTTCTACTGGCAGATTTCTGACTATTATACCATTACTCTGTACAGTGTTCATCAGTAATTTGAACAAAAAATTCTGGGCTACATGTCTAAGAAACCGAAAGTGGGTGACAAATCCGAGTACAGAAAGCCATGCCCATATGTTTTAAAGAAATTATGATGGCATTGTCTGCTTGAGTTTAGTTGTGTTGTGTTATGAATGGGTCATTCTACATTTGGCTTCAATGAGTGTGCATTCATTCAGAAAGGGGCAGTTTTTATGGGAAACCAGCCTCTTCTGTGGTATTATACTAAAATATATATCAATTATCTTTCTCAGATCAGCACAAACACAAATTAAAGGACAGGGGTAGCATCTGCCTTTACAAACATGGAGTCAAAATTCAAAATATCGATTTAAAAAACAATGAAAATAAAATACCCCTTTATGTTAATTTTATTTAACCTAAAATAATGAGTCTATGACCCCTCGTGGAACATAATGCTACCTCTGAATTAAGAGTACCGATACTAGTAATCTGGGTACTTTTACTTCATTTTCACAAATTGCTGATTTTTCTAGCCTTTATTATGCCAATCTTGTAATTTTCTATTGTTTAGCATACTGGAAGTGTGTGTATATCACTAGGTCTAGATCGTGGGAGTGCAACAGGCTGTAAGTGCATCAACATACTATTAGGCAAATCTGTGGTCAATGGCTCTTGAAATGGTTCTTAGGTAAACAGTTGCCTGATGAACCATTTTCTGAACCACTAACTCAAGGAAAGAAAAATGAGTTATTCTAATGGCATGGCAGCACACATATGTACCACATGGAGCTATTGCACTTCAACTGTTGCATCGCACGACAAAATATTTTCTTAACCCAGATCTCTTCGCAAGTTCTTATGTTAAGCCAAAATTAATGCATTCTATCAGCATGCTGATGATAATAGATGAAATTGTTAAAGAATGGTGAAATGATTGATAAGAACATCTCCTTGAAACCAAATTTGATAAAGTCTGCATGAAATTACCCTCTGGGCTCTGGTATAAATAAAAGATCTTAATGACTGTGAAGAATGTCTACTTTCCATCGCAATAAATAAATCTACAGTTATCTGCCACTGGTTCGAATGGGCTGACATTCTCCATAAAGCTGAAAAGAATACTTACATCCATTGGCAACCAGTTTGTTTTGCATGGTCACTTACTCCATTTCCCTACCACTGTGAAGTGACGTCAGCGAGAGATTTGATGGTCGCACCGTAAAAATGGGTCGCACCCTGTAAAACTGTGCGCGGCGGCTTAAAGCGACGGCGGCTTATCGTTGACGAATGCTAAAGTGACGTCAGGTTATGACAATACTGCACAGAGGTAGAGGAAATGGACTATATCCATCCACTGACAGCAGGCCATCATGGGTGACATGATTTATCTTGGCAAACCAAGACCTGAATATGGTAATCTCAAACAGATTCACTGATTTCAGTTTTTGAATTTTTTGATAAAAATTTTGGTATCAATTGTATCACAGGTACTAATCAAAGGCAAGATGCAATTCTCTCCTGACTCTTCTTTACAAAGTCACACTGCTTAGCGACATCATCCACTTTTCTTTGTAGATCACTGTAGAATAACAAAATGAACACAAAAAACTTCATATAAAGATGTGGTTGTGCATGAGGGTCAACTCTCATGTCTCTCCCAAACAGTGTGTTCAACAAATGAAGATCAAAACAAATTAAAGATCAAACCAATGGGGAACCTCAGATCTTGATGTGCTAAGAAACAGATAAATTACAATGTTAAAATATCTCTTGAAGTATTTGTATAACTTGGAGGGATTCTTAAGAGCCAATTTTTTCTAGGTTGACAACTCATGGACACGGCATCTCAACGATTTTCTTAAACTTTGTGAGGTAAAAGACATTTGGTCCCAATGTAAGAATATGACTTCAAATTCAGCATTTGTCTTTTTGCCATGGTAACAGCCCTTTCTTGTTTTTGCTGTTTAGGCCTAGATACCCCAATTAGCTAATTTCCATTACTACAAAACAGCAATTTCAAACAAAATGGTACATAAGACTGTAGATATTTTTTATTAAACTGACTCATGGATCAATACCTTCAGTTACACTACTGTCATTAATTTAAATGAGTCGGGGTTGCCAGCTTCTTATGCTGTTGCCACGTATTGAAAATGAAGCATTTCACGATCTTGAAAAAACGATGGGCAAAGGTAAATCCCATTTCTCCCAAAATGGGTGATTATTTTTTTATTTTATTTTGTGCCTGTACTTTTGACTTAACGCCCTTCCATTATGATTGAAAAAAATTTTGGGCAAAGTACGCTTTACTGTCACGTTGACCAGAATCGGGGATTGGATAAGCGTTTTGGCACTATTTTAGGGTATTATTAGCTATAAAACATTACTGAGTGTCTAATAAATATTTTGGACCTCTAAAAAGCAGATGGAATACTTTTTACAATCTATCTTCATCTTCTGTCTGCCTTTGTCCTGTCCGTATCTGTCTCGTGTGTGTGTGTGTGTCTGTCTGTCTGTTCACACTTGCGAAATATTCCTTTTTGCCAAACGTTTGGGCTAATTGCAGCAAAAAATCTGTCGAGAACCACTAACCTAAGGCCCATATGGGTGTTCCAGAGTGGGGGGTCAAATGTCACATGGGCCAATTAAAGGGTCAATTCTTTTAAATTGATAAATCCTTCTTGTGCCCAAAAATTGCTTATGTTCACAGCAACCTATCATTATAGATGTACACAGATTTATTTCATGATCACCTTATTGTTCAATCGATCAGAAGAACTGCTCACCCGAGGCCCATATGGGATGTTCAGATTTGGGTCAAAGGTCATGTGGGCCAATTAAAGTATATCGTCTAGTTAATTTTATCATTTACACAACTGTTTTCATGGTTTTGCCAAGAAATTATGACCCATGCTCAATTCCAATTTAAAGGGTCATTCAACGAGTAGAACACCATCACTAACTTCTGACTAAGTTGTTGACTTCTGTCTTTTGTAACAGTTCTATAACTTAAAAATAGACCCATATCGCAATTAGCAGTTGATTCTAGGCACATGGTTTCATAGCTATTTCCCAGAGTTTCTTATACGCCAGTACTATAAATACAGTAATCAGTATTGTGCGTTTATTGACGTCTACTGAGATAAAAAAGAAATGCCATAAATATGCAGATGTCGCCTAAACAAACCTGAAATTAGAAGATATGAATTAGGTGACATCATTGACCCATGTAACACTTTTTCATTATATAAAGAATTCAAATAGTTTATATAGATTTACAATAGTCAAAATCTTGCTTATAATAGTAAAAAACAATTCTGTTTTGTAAATCATATAA
>JAMKCH010021323.1:0-49077 GCA_023653785.1 Ophioderma brevispina | reverse complement strand
AGTCGGTCGCTAAGGCGACCCGACAAAAAATCAACTGCAGCTAGTACCATCTAGAAGGGACTCAGGCCTCGCTCCCCCTGTTTTCCTAGAGTTTCCTCCCCTGTGCAGTGGATAAATTGTTTTTTTTTGACATTGGGGGATAAGGTTTAGTAAAAGGAACTGCTACCGTGATGAATGTTTTATTGGGCGCATTCGCATGAGCGGTCCGACCGTAACGAAAATGTCATTCCGTTAAAAGATAGCGCTGATTTGTCGTAGTGCATTTCGTTCGCACTTGACCCTAGAATATACGAGCAAATCAGACGCATCTTTAATCGGAATAACGTTTTCGTATGGACCGCTCTATTTTAGGGAGTGTTCATTATTACCGCCAGGGGGGGGGGGTGGAGGAAATCAGGGGTGGGACACGAATTTTTTTTAAACTTGAGGGGGGACACGAAATTTTTGGTGACAGAGACGGGGGGGGGACACGAAATTTTTGTTAAAGCAATAATAAAAAAATGAATGTTTTTTTTTTATGAAAAAGAACAAAACCACAAAACAATAAAAAACAACTTAATTAATAAAAATAATAATTATTACAGAGGTTATGGTGTAAATAGGCTAGAAAGATGCTAGTATAGACTATGAAAAGGCAGCTAAAATTGGTAGGTTTAAAATTTCTTTTAACTCAAGGTATAATCCAAAAATTAATATCATCCTGGAGGTTGTAGATCTGGATAGTTTAAGATGCATGTCTACCCCCCCTAAAATATCAACATTAACGTTTTTCACATACAGAGACAAAAGACCAAAACCCATGAGTGTAACACATGAACTTAATACATTTTTTTAATTACAGTACATGTTAATGCAGTTCAATGACCTGACATTACCACTGATTGTTACACTAATGTGCTTTTTCATATGAAATGCCATCATGTAGGACAGAAAAACTTCAGCATAATCTGAGTAAAGTGTGTGATTTTTCTGAAATATAGAGCTGACAATTGCCCCAATTGGAATGTCTTGTATTAAAGGAAATATGTCAGATTTTTGTCAAGCTCAGTTTGACTTACCATGTTCATAAAAAATGATATGTACATACATACACAAAAATTCCCGAAAAAATAATACAATTTGATGTAAAATTAACAAAATAGAGCATTTAATTTTGCTTTTTTGAATACGAAGAAAACGGCGATTTTTCGACACGGCTGCATGATCAAAAGCGACCCAATTTGCCTCATCGTGACGTCAAAGTGATGACCAAAACATCGTGTGACTCGAATTGTTATGGCTGACACTGTAATATGATGGAGTTAATGAATGTATAATAAAATTTGAAAATAAGTACAGAATGACATATTTTGGTTTCATTGCGTTGTGTTTTAATGGAGCTATGCAAGTGCAACACTGCGAATGATGAGTCCACAAACGACGCGGAAATTATTGATGGTCAGCACTTGACGTCACCCCATTTGCCTGCGACGTGGATTTCTCGGAATCGTTTTCGAGTAAGCATTGGGCGGGAAATTAAAAAGGGCAAAAATACTCAACCAAATGTGGACAAGGTTTCAAATATTGATTTATTGTAATCTACGTTAATTAAGTTTTCCATCCATACCAAATTTCCAAATATTCAGAATCATGACATATTCTCTAACTTTTCACAGTATAAGAATGTAAAAAAAAAAACAATTTAACTAATTTTGATATGACATGGCACAAACTGGAAATTTTTATTAAGTAAAAAAGGTAAAAAAAGATGCGTGACGGCAGCTCGTGCGCGGAGTGCCCATCTATCTTTCCTTAGCGGTTTGGGCCAGACTTTCCTACAATTATTTTTGTGTGGGGGGGTTCGCCACTCCTCCGCACCATAGCGAGTCTGTTACCTTCCCAGCATGAATAATGCTGGTACTCCAGGAGTTTAATTGAGGTAAAGCGCTGTACTCAAGGGCAAAACACGTTGGCTGCAGTGGGACTCGAACAATGACCTTTATCAATACTTTAGGCCCTTGTATATTGCATCCATGCTGGGATCCATGCTCACCCATAGACCAGATCAAATTAGAAATTCAGAGCATTAAATATAAAAGGTGATATGAAAAGGTGGCATATGAGGACAGATATTAAGAAATGATTTTGGGGCTGTGCTATCACAATATAGGCAAAAATGATAAAAAGTATTCCATCTGAGAATCAATCCTAGGTTGCAGATTTAAAATTACGTACACACCAAAAATTCAGACTGATATAATAAAAAATTGTGTCGTATGATCATCATTTAGGCCATTCCCATTACTACCAAAACAAAACTTTTCCAATTGCGTGGTATTGATCTTTATTACTGGAAGGATGTCACAATATTCAGTGACCAACAACCAACCTATGTTAAACGGCGACACAAACGTCAAAGACCTGATACAGTGACAGCGACTCCAACTGCTCATATCACTGAAAAATAGATCATTTTGACCTAAGTAAAGAAATATTAAATCATAATAGTTCATCTGCTCAAGATAATGAGATACTGAGCGCTCTCTGAAGGCACTCAAAGATACGAAATAAAAACCCAGAGTCGGGGGCCCAGCCCCCTGGAACACCCCATAGGGCCAAAAAGTGGAACCCTGTACCCCACCCATTATGCATCGCGCTACGGGCTATGGGGCACCACGTGAAACATCTTACCATATTACTACCAATTTTCAATTGCTTGTTGTATGATCTTCATTACTTGAGAAAGGCCAGTACAAGATTCCTTGACCAAAAACCACCTATAGTTTAGTGATAACAATATGTCAAAGACACTGATACAGTTGCAGTGCGTGACCCGATGCTCGTCACTAAAAAGAGATCGTTTTGGCCTAAAGGCGACTCAGAGATGTCCTGATGACGGGCGCACTCATTTTCAAACACAATCGTGTTTTTTGCACTATACATAATGCTTGTCCAATACGAATACTGGTGAAAGTAAATAAGCTCAATCGAAGTCTTTTCATATAGAAAATCTCACAAGTTTGTTTATTAAAACCGGATCCGAAATTTTGTATACACGGTATCCTATATGCAATGTTAGGCCTATGACTGTGCTAAATGTTTACTGCATGAAAACGAAAAATCGATGATATCTAACTTTGGAATTAAGCATTTTAGGTAATATCTGTAGTTTTAGATGACTATTTTTAATAATCCACTCAAAACAATATATTTCGAAATCTTTGAGTCAGCCTTAAGTAAGCAATAATATTGAAAAATTTAATCATCTCCTTCAAAATAATTAGATAAACTGAGAGCTCTCTGACGGCACTCAAAAAATGCTAAACCCAAGAGTTTCCAGGAGCTCAGCCCCTGTACCCCCACAGGGACCCAAAAGCGGGACACCTGTACCCCACCCATTATTACTCGTGCTACGCGCTCAGGCACACTTTAACATCTTGCCTCGGCCGCCACATCCACTACCTAGAGCACCGGACAAAAATATGCAGGCCTTTGGTGAACCAATTTTGCTAACAGTGACGAGTGTGGTAGGATTCATTTTGACACAAAATGCGATGGGATAGGACCCTCTAACACATATTACGCCCACAAGATCATTGATGGTCTTACATTTCTAGTAAAAGAGTCATCAAAGATATATTTATGTTGATATTGTCTTGTTAAAAAAGAGTTAATTCTATACCAAAAAGCTCTGAGTATTCAGGGACAATAAGAACATACCCACTGCCAGGCATAGAAATTATTTTCCAAGAGAAATCATCTCCTCAATGCACTAAGGAGAGCTAAGGGAAGCCAATCACTTCGGCTGCCTTCAAAAGAGGAGGTCGGGATATTGACCAATTATGGATTGTATATGTTGAAACATTCGAGGGGGGGGACATGAAATTGTTCTACTAGGCAGCTTCCCCTACCTCCTTGTCGCCGTGGGGGGACATGAAATTTGAGCAACTTGCAAGTAGGGGGGACTTGAAAAACAACGTTAAAAAAGACGGAATCCTCCATCACCCCCCCTGCGTAAAATAATGAAATCCCTTAGCGTTTTGCCGAAGAGTGTACTTAAAAACGTGCAGCGCAGATTACTGAACACATCAGTCAGATAAAATTACTCGCCCATGCTGTTGCGAATGTAATAAAAATCATCAACAAGTGATTTGCAAAAAAGGCTTAGAAATAGAAGTTAAACAAATATATATCAAACAATTTGCTTTCACATTTTGAGTAATGGCGCTAGTATTGACGCTGTCGTTAACTGTTGTGGAACTATACATTATATATATATATGGAAAGATTCCCTGAATTTGTATGCTCAGAATTACTAATTATGAATTTTATGCATCTATTATGATAAAAATACCTTCTCAGGTAAAGTTGTTTTACAAGCGAGGATACAGTGGCGTACTGATAGGGGGGGCAGGGGGGCAAGTTGCCCACTCTGGCTCGAAAAAGCGGGGACGATATGGACCAAATATGCTTTTCTTCCATCTTTTGTGGGAATTTTGACCCAAATTTTCAGCTAAATTTGGCAAAGGTTTAAAGTAAATCAGCGATTTTGCGCGCTACGCGCCCATTTCGTCACGTTCGGACCTACTTGGACCAAATCAAAATGTGGACCAAAAATTTTGCCCCTCTGGATCGACTGCCTCGCGCCACTGCGAGGATTAATATGAAAACAATTTTTATTGGAGCGCGAATATTTGCGAAACCTTTTTCTTCGGAGCCTATTATTACCCCTGCTACAGGTTTGTATAAGAAGTGTATACCGGGGTATACCGTGATGCGAGTACGCCCCAAATAAAAACGTTCATCACGGTTAGAAGTCCCTTTTACTAGTTGCATTGCCAATGTGAACTAGATAGAGTTGATCAAAAATTATGAATGAAAAAGGTCTGTGACCAAGATCCGTTTACTAGCCATGTGCACGAGCGTTCTAAAAATTAGCCGATTAGAACCTCAAAATCGTTAAATCCTACTACAGCGATTTTTTAAAAATGTAAACAAACAGTGCCCCCTATTTTTGCATCAAAGTGCCTTTTTTTTTGCATGTTGTGTTGGAATGTTGTAGTAAAGACCCCCTGCAAGTGGCTACGCGTAACGCCACCGTATAGTCAAGATAGTTTGTGCTTTGTTTATAATAAAAGTCGGGATACCGACATTTATTTAACGGCGCAGAAACAGTTTGGAAATTGGCCATCTCAGGACCATTAAATGCTTAAGTGTCGGTTTTTCACAATGAACAGTAATTATCAGGGGGTGAATTACTTACTAACATACTCAATACAATTAAGAGGACAAATGGGCATTTTGATTTGGAAAAAAATGACTGATAGTGGATTATGGTAACTTATAAAGCTATTTTGGTCACAAACACATGAATGGGAGCACATGGGGGATGATGGTATCGACCATCCCCTCTAATCACCCCCCCCCCCCGGATTACGCCTATGCCCCAGCCTGATCTGTGACTAGCGCGCTCGGTTGGCTAGGCACGGGGGGGGTTAAAACAGGGCAGTGAGGGGTCCTCTAGATGGACAACCTGCAGCAGTGGTAGAGTTCCAATTGGAGTTACTATGAACAATCTGGGACTAGGGCCCGGGCACTCACATATTATAAATGGATATGGTGTCAAGTGCTTCGCGCTTCCAAACCCAGGGGCATTCTGTGACATAGGACTAAAAGAATTGGGGCCTTTGGGGTGGAGAGACAGCCAATTACTACAAAATATAGGTTTTCCGGTGAAAATTGGTATTTGGGTGAGATTTTTAGCTAATTTTTGCAAATAGGCCTATTTGGTGAAAATTTTTCAAACTTTTTTCCCCAAAAAAATTTCCCGGAAGGGGCCCCACTTATGGTCTTTGGGGGACAGTGGTGAAATGTTTTAAAAAATAATGGGGTCTTTGGGTGATATTTTCAAAAAACGGGGGTCTTAAATAAACCCCTTTATCGAATGCAAAACTAGGTTTATCAAATCAAAAAACTCTGTTTTTCAAATTTAATAATCCAGGTTATTAAAAAAATCAAATATTGAGTGTTTGATATAACAAGATTTTCGAGTGGTCTTGTGGGGTTTTTTGGATAAACCTAGTTTCGATGTTGATAACCTAGATTTTTCAATTCACTTGAAATCGAAGTTTTTATCAAAACCCCGAATCACATATTGTATTCATCGGGTATATTGAATTTGATACACTTAGTTTTTCCATTATATCCTGTTTATCATTGATTATCCTGGTTTATTGAATTTGATCACCTAGTTTTTTTCGATTGAAACCAATTTTTATCATTTATTCAAATTTATAACAGTAGATTTTCGCTTTGATTAGTCTGGTTTATCGAAACCTGAATATTGACCGATATGTTTCTTTTGGTTTTTTTTCAGCAAAAACTTTAACCCCCCAGTGTCGTGATCTCACTCTTGTGACAGGGAAGTGTTCTTGGTCCACTCTTGTGACAGACAGTATTTATTGGTCCACTCTTTGGACAGGGCAGTGTTATTGGTCCACACTTGTGGACAGACAGTGTTCTTGGTCCACTCTTGTGGACAGGACAGTGTTCTTAGTCCACGCTGTGGACAGGGCAGTGGTATTGGTCCACACTTGTGGACCGGACAGTGTTCTTGGTCCACTCTTGTGACAGGGCAGTGTTTCTTGGTCCATCTTGTGGTCAGGCAGTGTCTTGGTACACTCTTTGGTCAGGGCATTGTCTTGGTCCACTGTTGTTGGACAGGGCAGTGTCTTGGTCCCTCTTGTGGACAGGGCAGAGTCTTGGTCCACGCTTGTGGACAGTGTATGTTCTTGGGTCCACTCTTGTGGACAGGGTAGTGTTCTTGTCCCTCTGTGACAGGGCAGTGTCTTTGGTCCACTCTTGTGGTCAGGACAGTGTTCTTGGGTCCACTCCTGTGTATCAGGGCCTGTATCTTTGGTCCCTCCTTGTGCAGGCCATGTCTTGGTCCACTCTTGTGGAACAGGGCAATTTGTTCTTGGCCACTCTTGAGGACAGGGTAGCGTTCTGGTCCCACTCTTGGTGACAGGGCAGTGTCTTGGTCCCACTCGTGTGGACAGGGAATTGTTTTGTCCACTCTGAGGACGGCAGTATCCTGGTCCACTCTGTGGTCAGGACAGTGGTCGGGGTGGGGGGGCGGTCCACTCTTGTGGACGGCATGTCTTGGTCCACTCTTGTGGTCAGGTCAGTGTCTATGGTCCACTTCCCCCCATGTGGTCATGGCATGTCTTGGTCCACTCTTGTTGACAGGGCTGTTCTTGGTCCCTCTTGTGACAGGGTAGTGTCTTGTGTCCCACGCATTGTGGTCAGGACAGTTCTGGTAGCCGCTTGTGGACAGGGCAGTGTTCTTGGTCCACTCCTGGGGACAAGGTCCGTGTCTTGGGTCCACTCTTGTTGACAGGGCAGTGTCTTGGTACACTCTTGTAGACAAGGCCAAGTGTTCTTGGTCCACTCTTGAGGACAGGACATTGTCCTTGGTCCACTCTTGGGACAGGACAGTGTTCTGGTCCACTCCTGTGGACAGGCAGTGTCCTTGAGTACACTCTTGTGGACCGGGACAAGTGTCTGTCCACTCCTTGTGGATTAGTGGCCAGTCTTCTTGTCCACTCTTGTTGACAGGGCAGTGTTCTTGTTCCACTCTTGAGGACAGGGCAGGGTTCTTGGTCCACTCTTGTGACAGGACAGTGTTCTTGGTCCACTCCTGTGGACAGGGCAGTGTTCTTGTTCCACTCCTGTGGACAGGGCAAGTGTTCTTGGTCCAACCTTCTTGTGACAGGTGCGTGTTCGTGTCACTCTTGTGGACTGACCTTGTCTTTGGTCCACTCTTGACGAACAGTGCAGTGTTTTTGGTCCACTTTGTGGTCAGGGCATGTCTTGGTCCACTCTTGTTGACAGGCAGTGTTCTTGTCCACTCTTGTGGTCAGGGCATTGTCTTGTACACTCTTGTTGGTCATGGGCAGTGTTTGGGTTCCCACTTTGTTTACAGGCCTGTTCTTGGTCCACGATGCTCTTGTGGGAAGAGGGCATGTTCTTTGTCCACTCTTTTGAACAGGGCAGTGTTCTTGTCCACTCTTTGTGGACCAGGGCAAGAGTTCTTGATCACTCCTGTGGACAGGGCATTGTTTCTTGGTCCACTCTTGAGGACAGGGCAGTGGTTTTTTGGTCCACTCTTGTGGCAGGGCAGTGTGTTTCTGGTCCACTCTTTGTGGACAGGGCAGTGTTCTTGGGCCACTCTTGTGGACAGAGCAGTATATTTGGTCACCTCTTGTGGACATGACAGTGGCCTTGGTCCACTTTTGTGGACAGGACAGTGTTCTTGGGCCACTCCTGTGGACAGGCAGTGTTCTTGGGTCCCTCTTGTGACAGGGCAAGTGTTTGGTCCAGCTCTTGTTGACAGGCAGTGTCTGGTCCACATCTTGTGGACATGACAGTTCTTGGTCCACTCTTGTGTGGACAGGACAGTGTTCTTGGTCCACTCCTGTGGACAGGGCAGTGTTCTTGGTTCCACTCTATGTGGACAGGGCCGTGTCTTGGTCCACTCTTGTGGACAGGGCAGTGTCTGGTCCACTCCTTGTGGACAGGGCAGTGTAATCTTGGTCCACATCTTGAGACGGAGTGTGTTTCTTGGACCACTTGTGGCCGTCAGTGTCTTGGTCCACTCTTGTGGACAGGGTAGTGTTCTTGTCCACTACTTGAATGACAGGGCAGTATAACTTGGTCACTATTTGGTCAGTACGGTTCTTGATCCACTCTTGTGGACAGGGCAGTGTTCTTGTTCCACTCTTGTGGTCAGGGCAGTGTCTTGGTCACTCTTTGAAGGCAGTGTTTCTTGGTCCACTCTTGTGGACAAGGGTTATGTCTGGTCCACTCTTGGTGGTCAGGAACAGTTGTCTTGGTCACTCTTGTGGTCAGGGCAGTGTCTTGGTACACCTCTTGTGGTCAGGGGCATTTTCTTGGTCCCCTTCCTGTGGAAAAGGGCAGTGTTCTTGTCCACCTTGTGGACAGGCAGTGTTCTTGTCCACTCTTGTTGACAGGCAGGTTTCTTGTTCCCCCCCCCCAAACTTTCTTGTGGCATGGGCAGAGTTCTTGATCCCTCCTGTGGACCGGGCAGTGTTCTTGGTCCACTCTTGGAGGACAGGGCATGATTTTTTTGAGAAAGTCCACTCTTGTGGACAGTGCAGTGTTCTTGGTCCACCTCTTGTGGACAGGCAGGTTCTGTGGTCCACATCTTGTGGACAAGCAGTGTGTTTGGTCCACCTTGTGTACAGGGCAGTGTTTCTTGGTCCACTCTTGTGGACAGGGCATAGTTCTTGATCCACTCCTTTGGACCGGGCAGTGTTTCTTGGTCCACTCTTGAGGACATGCAGTGTTTCTTGGTCCACTCTTGTGTTCCATGACGTGTTTTATTGGTCCACTCTTGGGACAGGCAGTGTCTTGGGCTCACTCTTGTGGACAGGCAAGAGTTCTTGGTCCACTCTGTGACCGGGTATGTTCTTGGTCACCCTCTTTTGGGACAGGTCAGTGGCCTTGGTCCCTCTTGGACAGGACAGTGTCTTTGTCCACTACCTTGTTGGACAGGACGTGTCTTGGTCACTCCTGTGGACAAGATGTCAGTGTTCTTGGTTCCACTCTTGTGGACAGAGGCATGTCTTGGTCACTCTGTGGACAGGCAGTGTTCTGGTCCACTTCTTGATGGACAGGGGTAGTGGTTTCTTGGACCACTCTGTGGACAGGGCAGTGTCTTGGTCCACTCTATTGTGGACAGTAGTGTTCTTGGTCCCCTCTTGAGGACAGCGCAGTATCTTTGTCACATCTTGTGGTCAGGACAGGTTGGGGGGGGGGTCTGGTTCCACGCTTAGTGAAAGGGGCATGTTCTTGGTCCACACGTCTTGTGGTCAGGGCATGTCTTGGTCCACTCTTGTGACAGTGCATGTTCTTGTCCACTCTTGTGTACAGGGAAATAGTGTCTTGGTCCACTCTTGTGGTCATGACAGTGGTTCTGTTACACTCTTGTGGACATGGCAGTGTTCTTGTCCACTCCTGTGGACCGGGCAGTGTCCTTGTCCACTCTTGTGAAGGGCAGTGGTCTTGGTACACTCTGTATCCAAGGCAGTGTTCTTGTAGCCACTGGGTTTGGACAGGGCAGTGTTCTTGGTCCACTCTGTGTGGTCAGGGCAGTGTCCTTGTTCCTACCTCTTTTGGTCAGGCAGTGTCTGGTCCACTCTTGGACAGGGCCGTTGGTTCTTGGTCCACTCTGTGGACAGGGTAAAAAGTGTCTTGGTCCACTCTTGTGGTCATTACAGTGTCTTGGTACAACTCTTGTGGACAGGGCAGGGTTCTTGGTCCACCCTTGTGGGCAGGGCAGTGTTCTTGGTCTACCCTTGTGGACAGGACAGTGTCTTGTTACACTGCTTGAGACAGGAGTGTTTTTCTGGTCCACTCTTGATACAAGGATCAGTGCTTGGTCCACTGCTTGTGGAGGACTTGTTCTGGTCCACTCCTGTGGACAGGAGAGCCAGTGTCTTGGTACACGCTTGTGGACCGGGCAGTGTCTTGAGTCCACTCTTGTGGATAGGGCAGTGTCTTGGTTCACTCTTGTGGACAGGGCAGTATTCTTGGTCCACTCTTGCGGACAGGGCAGTGTCTTGGTCCACTCTTGTGGACAGGACAGTGTTCTTGGTCCACTCCTGTGGACAGGGCAGTGTTCTTGGTCCACTCCTGTGGACAGGCATGTTCTTGGTTCACTCTTGTGGACAGGGCAGTGTTCTTGGTCAACTCTTGTGGACTGGACAGTGTCTTGGTCCCCACTCTTGACGACAGGGCGTGTTTTTGTCCCCTGTTGTGGTCATGGCAGTGGTCTGGTTCACTCTTGTGGACAGGGCATGTTTCTGGTCCCTCTTGTGGTCATGGCATGTCTTGGTACACTCTTGTGGTCAGGGCAGTGTCTTGGTCCACTCTTGTGGACCGGGAGTGTTCTTGTGTCCACTCTTGGTGGACAGGTCAGTGTTCTTGGTCCACTCTTGTGGACAGGGCACGGTTCTTGGTCACTCTTTTGGACATGCAAGAGTTCTTGATCCACTCCTGTGGACAGGCAGTGTTTCTTGGTCCACTCTTGAGGACATGGCAGTGTTTTTTGGTCACCCTCGTTGTGGACAGGGCAGGTTTCTAGGTTCACTCTTGTGGACAGGGCATTGGTCTTGGGCCACTCTTGTGGACAGAGCAGTATATTTGGTCCACTCTTGTGGACATGACCAGTGGTCTTTCCACGCTTGTTGACAGGACGTGTTCTTGTTCCACTCCGTGGCCAGGGCAGTGTTCTTGGTCTACCCTTGTGGACAGGACAGTGTCTTGGTCCACTCTGTGGACAGGGCAGGTGTCCTTGGGTCTCACTCTTGTGGCCATGACATGTCTTGGTCCACTCTTGTTGACAGACAGTGTTCTTGGTCCACTCCTGTGGACAGGGCAGTGTTCTTTGTCCACTCTTTTGGACAGGCAGGGTCTGGTCCATCTTGTGGCCAGGGCAGTGTCTTGTCCACGCTTGTGGACGGGGCAGTGTTCTTGGTCCACCTTGAGGACAGGGTAGTGTTTCTTGGACCACTCTTGTGGACAGGGCAGTGTCCTTGGTCCCTCTTGTGGACAGGGTAGTGTCCTTAGGTCCACTCTTGGAGGCCAGGGCAGTATTCTGGTCCCACTATTGTGGTCAAGTACAGTGTCCTTGTCCACTCTTGTGGACAGGGCCGTGTCTTGTCCACTCTTGTTTCAGGGCAGTGTCCTTGGTCCACTCTTGTGCAAGGGCAGTGTTCTTGTCCACTCTTGGGACGGTTATGGTCTTGGTCCACTCTTTTGGTCAGACAGTGTCTTGTTTCCACTCTTTGTGGTCAGGGCAGTGTCTTTGGTCCACTCTTTTGGACAGGGGAGTGTTCTTGGTCCACTCCTTGGACAGGGCAGTGTTCCCTTGGTTCACTCTTGTGGACAGGGCAGTGTCTGGTACCTTCTTGTAGACAAGGCATTGTTTCTAATGGTCCACTGCTTGAGGACAGGACATTGTCTTGGTCCACTCTTGTGGACAGGACAGTGTTCTTGTTCCATCCTGTGGACAGGCATTGTCTTGGTACCCTCTTGTGGCAGGCAGTGTCTTGGTCCACTCTGTGGATAGGGCAGTGTCTTGGTCACTCTTTTTAACAGGGCAGTATTCATTGGTTCCACTCTTGAGCGACAGGGCAGTGTCTTGGACCACTCTTGTGGACATGGACAGTTCATTGGTCCACTCCTGTGGACCGTGCAGTGTTTCTTGGTCCACTCCTGTGGACAGGGCCGTGTTCTTGGTCCACCTTGTGGACAGGGCAGTGTTCTGTGTCAACTTCTTGTGGACTGGTACAGTGTCTGGTCCACTCTTGACGACAGGCCAGTGTTTTTTTGGTCCACTATTTGCTCAGGGCAGGGTCCTTGGTCCACTCTTGTGGACAGGGCAGTGTCTTGGTCCACTCTTTGTGGCCAGGGCTGTTTTTGGTCCCTCTTGAGGACAGGACAGTATTCTTTGGTCTCACCCTTGAGGACAGGGTAGTGTTCGTGTGTCCACTCTTGTGGTCAGGGACCGTGTCTTGGGTCCCTCTTGTGGACAAGGCAGTGTCTTGTCACCTTTTGGTCAGGGCAGTGTTTTTGTCCCTCTGTGGACAGGGTAGTGTCTTGGTCCACTCTGTGGTCAGGAACAGTGTCTGGGTACACTCTTGTGGACATGGCATTGTTCTTAGTCCAATCCTGTGGACAGTGGCAGTGTCTTGGTCCACTCTTGTGGATAGGACAGTGTTCTTGGTCCCCTCCTGTAGACGGGCATTGTCTTGGTACTACACTCTTGTGGACAGGCATGTCTTCGTCCACTCTTGTGGACAGGGCAGTGTCTTGGTCACTCCTTGTGGACAGGGCATTTATTCTTGGTCCACTCTTGAGGACAAAGTGATCAGTGTCTTTGGTCAACTCCTTGTGGACAGGACAGTGTTCTTGGTCCACTCCTTGGACAGTGACGTGTTCTTGGTCCTCTCCTGTGGACAGGGCAGTGTTCTTGTCCACTCTTGTGGACAGGGCAGTGTTCTTGGTCCACTTTTGTGGACAGGACAGTGTCTTGGTCCACTCTTGTGGAGAGGGCAGTGTTTTGGTCCACTCTTGTGCCGGGCATGTCTTGGTCCACTCTTGTGGACAAGACAGTGTTCTTGGTCCACTCCCTGTGACAGGGCAGTGTTTCTTGGCCACTCTTGTGGACAGAGCAGTGTCTTGGTCCACTCCTTGTGGACAGGGCAGTGTTCTGGTCCCCACTCTTGTGGTCATGGCAGTGTCTTGGTACACTCTTGTGGTCAGGGCAGTGGTCTTGGTACCCTCTGTGGTCAGGGCCAGGTCTTGGTCCACTCTTGATGCCGTGCAGTGTGTTCTTGGTCCACTCCTGTGGACAGCCCAGTATTCTTGGTCCACCCTTCAGGACAGGGTAGTGTTCTTGTCCCTCTTGTGGACAGGGCAGTGGTCTTGGTCCACGCTTGGGACAGGGCAGGTTTTGTTGTCCACTCTTGAGGGACAGCCCAGTATTCTTGGTCCACCCTTGAGGACAGGGCATTGTTCTGGTCCACTCCTATGGACAGGCAGTGTCTTGGTCCACTCTTGTGACAGGGCAGTGTTTTTGTTACACTCTTGAGGACAGGGCATTGTTTTTGGTCAACTCTTGTGGACATGGGCAGTGTTCTTGTCCACTCTTGTGGACAGCAGTGTTCTGTCCACTCTGTGGCAGGCATGTTCTGGTCCACTCTTGTGGACGGGCAGTGTTCTTGTCCCTCTTGTGGAAGGCCAGTGTTCTTGGTCACTTCTTGTGGACAGGGCATGTTCTTGGTCACTCTTGTGGACAGACAGATTCTTGATCACTCCTGTTGGCAGGCAGGTTCTTGGTCCACTCTTGAGGACAGGCAGTGTTTTGGTCCACTCTTGTGGACAGGGCATGTTCTTGGTCACTCTTTTGGACGTGTGCAAGTGTTCTTGGTCCACTCTTGTGGACAGAGCAGTGGTGGTTTGGTCCCACTCTGTGGACAAAGCAGTGTGTTTTGGTCCACTCTTGTGGACAAGGCAGTGTTCTTGGTCCACTCTTGTGGACAGGGCAAGTCTTGATCCACTCCTGTGGACAGGGGCGTGTTCTTGGTCCACTCTTGTAGACAGGGCAGTGTTCTTGTTCCACTTCTTGTGGTACGGACAGTGTTATTTGTCACTCTTGTGGTTAGGGCAGTGTCCCTTGGTACACTCTTGTGGCAGGGGCAGGTGTCCTGTTACACTCTTGTGGTCAGGGCAGTGTCTTGGTCCGCACTCTTGTAGACAGGGCATTGGGAATGAAAGTCTTGGTCCACTCTGTGGACAGGGCTAGTTCTTGGTCCACTCTGTGTGGAATGGCCGTGTCTTTGTCTACCCTTGGGCCCGGGCAGTAGTTCTTTTCCACTCTTGTGAGAGGGCAGTGTTTTACTGTTTTTTGGTCCACTTTTGTGTAAGGCTTTAGACAGATCCATCCATTTATTCATTATAAGTATTTTCAACAATAACCTAAAATGACCCCTTAGTGACCTTGATCTCATTTACACTACTCAGTCCACAAGGTAATATGGTGCCGAGCAACTTTGTTGAATATTTGTTCACCCATTTCTGTAATAAAATAAGCTTTCTCATTTTCTAAAAACGACCTCATGTGACTTCGACCTTTTAAATCAACACACCACATGACGGACTTTCTCAATGGTCATTTGCATAAGACCAATCCAAATTTCATGAATAAAATTCCATAGGAGAAACGGAGAGAACGATTTCATGCACATTTTTCTAACATTGACCCAAATGTCTCTTAGATGCATTGACCATAGCACTGACCAATCCAAGCCACTTTACAAAAACCAAACAAATTGAGAATAAACATCCATATATTACACAGAACTCTCCTAAAAGACCGAAGCTCATTCTGTGAAGGTGGTGGGGCGGAGAGCTCTTTTTGGAGTAGAGTTCACTCTCATAGAGAAAACTAGAATTTCGCGGTCTCGGTTTCGCGCTCACTTATTCAAAGAATATTAAGCTGTGGGCCCGATCCATGACCTTTGACCTTGACACATGAACTTTGACTCTCTCAACATATGAGGGATCCCATGGTTCACCTATGACACAATTTGGTTCCAATTGAACTTCAACTTTCAATTGAAGGTCAATTTTACATTTTTATCCTATTTTTCAAACTGACCTCACATGAACCCTTTTTTTTGACCTCGCACATGACCTTTGACCTCATCAACAAGTGAGGGATCCCCTGGTGCCCCTATGACAGAAGTTTGTTCCAATTGAACTTTTTAATTGAGGTCAATTTAAAAAAAAAATTTAGTAACATAACACACACCCATACATCCACACGCACAAGGATTGCTAAGTGGTCCTGCCAGCTATAGCTGGGCGGCCCCAAAATACTCTAAAACACTCTAAAAAGAACTGCCCCCACCATCACTCTCAAGAGTGACGGTTTTGCCTTGGTTTTAAAGAGAAGACATGGGTTTATCATCATGCCTAATTTTCTTGCTGATTTTCAAACAAAAGTACAACCCAACAATATTCCTAACCATGACCTAACTTGTACCCTATCCCTAACCCCATGATGCTATCCCTAACCTTTAAAACCTAACCCTAAAGTTAGAGGACCAAACAAAAGATACAAAATGAGTTACCCACGATCATGGAATAGTCCCCTTTCTTGGCAAAATCCAGGGGATATAAAATGAAAGGGAATATGAAATCGACAAGTATTTTTAATTGGCACAAACAAGTAAAAACAAGGATTTTAGTAAAAGTTTAGTACGGTAACCTTTAATATTTATTGCACAACATAACATCAAGACATTTACTTGTTTCTAAAGAATACAGTGTTTTGAGCAAGAAAAAACTGTTCTATGATCAAAACAAAACCTTGTTCTAAAAATGTCTAAAATTTTCCAGTTTTTTTTCATTTCCTTTGTTATTTTTGTATTCAAATCATTGCATTTTCCCCCAAAGAAGAGCCGATTCTTACATACATGCATGGCAAATTAAAAAGAATCCAAAAATATGGGACTTTCAAAAATGCCAAGCCAAATCTGGGTTTGGTTCGGCCCACAGAACAGTTTTTTTTTTCATTGCCCAATTTGATTAAACACTAGGCACTTGAACATTTTTATTTATAAAGTCAACGCCGTAACTACGTTCTCAGGTAAGTGAATTTACAACTATCATGGCAGAAAGGACACTGTAAACATAAAGGTTTCTTATGAACAATACGTTTCAACCCTCGCATTTTGAATTGATCTGTCTTTTTTTAAATGGAACACAAAAATACTGCGAACTGAAAGGTACTATCAATATCCACCCGAAAGCATCATATATTTGAAAATAAAGGAACCGATTAAAAGTCGAAGGATAATCTACAAAATTCGTCCATAAGGTATTTTTTCCAAATAAAAAATTTACAAAAAAGGAAGAAAACAAGTGTTGAAGGAATGGAATCTCCATTCAATTTGTTTGCATTATGTGTCGTACTTTACAGTAACAACTAAATTGCTAATTTTATCCTTGATTTGGTTGCTTTTCCCTGTAGGAATAGTAGGATCTTAACTCTTTGCATGCGTAGGTGGCTCCAGCCACCCAAAATAGTATTTGTCAATTTTTTTTGTCTGTTTAAACATTTCAAATTATATATTTTCTTGGTATATTCAGGATCAGTGTAAAAGCTTTAAATTAGTCCAACCAAGCCATTCTTTGTTGTTGTGTTTAGATGGCTCCCAAATGAGCTGCAAATATTTGGGAGTCATCTCAAATGCCCTCTCAATTACCGTAAAAGTGATAATTTTCGCGAGTGTAATTTTTCGGGTTTCAGCCCCAAAATTTTTTAACATTTCTGCTTGTTTTTAATTCGCTCTTTTCAGCTATCCTCCATGACTACCCACAAATAAACATTTTCGCGAGTTTTTAATTTCCGGGCGCTAGCTCAGAGTGCGCGAAAACGCGAAAATTAATGTAGTGCGAAAATTTCTTTCCCTTTTACAGTATGTGTTACAACTTTACAGAATTGCCCCCAACCGCGTACCAGCGTGCAAATAGTTCAACAAGTTTTACAGACATGTAAGAATTTACTTTTTGATGACTTTTTGAGATTCTGATTTATGGTCAATCAACTGATATACTTTTAAGTTTTCATATATTTTTTTTTATGTAGCAACAATGAACAGCATTAAATTTCTGGCTGTCTAAATAAGGGCAGTTTGGTGAAAAGCCATTCCTTCGGGATCCACCATGACCAACTTCCTTTTGCCTCCATGACAAAACCAATAATCTAGCGAAAGTGGAAACATTATTTTTTGTTAGCTTTTTGTCCCAACCTAAACAAAAATAATGTTTCCACTTTCACTAGATTGGTTTTATTGTCATGGGGCACATAAAGTTCGGTCACGTGTGTGACTTCTCAAGAATGGCCTGATGTAGCAAAAACAATTAGATGAAATTCACAGAGATGGCACCAAGTTGAAAAACTGCGAGGCTAGGGGCTTTTTATAATATTGCACATAATATCTTTCAAACTCAAACAACCAGGAATTACAGAGTACTGGTTTATCAAAAACAATAAAGTGATGAGTACTGGCACTTAAAAAATTAAATCTATAAAATTAGACAAGGAAGTGTTACAAGCTCCCTTACATTATATGTACAAAGATATTGCTTAGTGTGTATTTATTGCTTTTAAATAACTTCGGAACTTATTTTATATGAATACAAAATAATCAAAGTTGACTAAACTCATCAAACAGGATGAGATAACATGTCGTTTAATAGAAAAAACAGTGGTATTTTGAGTTGAAAGAATGAGGAGTATGGTAAATAGTGGTATTGGCTGTAACAGTTTAAGGTTTAAACAAGAAATTTTGAGCATCCATATATTGAAATCAAATATTAGTATTATTAGAGACAAGACCCGCAATAGTTTCTTACCTTGTATTTGTCTATTGAAATTGCCTTGAAGTGAAAAACAAAGGTGGTTTTGCATTTGCTTAATTTACTATAACAGGATGAATTTAGTCTTTGACTCCTATAGAAATTAAAGTTCCCCTTTTTGGTACCAAGAAAACTTCTCACTAATTTATTCACATGGAGATTCTTTCTAAAGAAACCTTTACTTAGTGCAAAAAATGTCAAATGTAGCGACACTTGTTATGAGACATCTCGTGTTGCACCTTGTAAGGACATTCCCCCCCCACCACCCAACACTATCACCATTAGTAGTGTAACTTTTAGGTCCCAAACCAGAAACAAATAATTCTGGATAATATAGTACCTGTCTATTTGTTATGAGGTTGCCATGCCCTAGAAGTGCTCACGGCTGACAAAGTTGGCAAAAATTGCAGTATTACCAATCTAGATTAATACATGTTTGACTTAGAGAGTGTAAATTTGTGGAATGACTTTTGAGGGAGTATACAGTAAAGGCACAGCACATATGGAAAGGAATAGTTGAGAGGAGAGGGCATATTGGACATCACCCTGTACCTGATTCTGTAAAGCTGGGGGTCACTTCAGGGGTGGCACCAAGGGGTGTGGCAGGGGCCAACTTCCCTGAGATATTGCAGTATTGCCAACATGCTTCACTTACTTATATAGAGAGTGTAATTGTGGAATGACATTTTGACGGAAGTAGACAGTAAAAGCAGCACAATGGAAATGATAGTGTGAGAGGAGAGGTGCATATTGACATCACCCTGTGCCTACATTATGGAAGCTTGGGGTCAACGTAGGGGTGGGCATCAAGGGTTGGCAGGGGGGAAAAGAGGTCTGGCCCGTCACTGCCGGGAGTACAGCTTGAAGGTTTACGATAGGCATGTGGATGTATCCCTCAGATACCCCCCTCAGGACATTTTGAAACTGACACAGTTAGTGGAGGGGACTATGATAAAATTTGGTGGAAGTTCATGTTAATTGTTGGCAAAACCACTATAAACGTATACTACTGGGTCTGGACTATTCCGAAAATCGATGTTGCCATTTTTTCTGTTTAACTTTAGTGGACTTGGACACAAAGGTCAAAAGGTCAAAATGGTCATACATCGTCAAAAGTATCTTCGACCTGGTACCAAAATGTGGAAAATTTACAAGGGAATATTGTGTATGATATTTATTTTGTTATTTGACCTTTCGTTTTCTTGTAAGATGCAAATAAACGAAAATAATGTGCATAAAATTGCCTTTATGCAGGCCCAGTCCTGTCCAAAGCAGAGTTAGGCCTCAAGTTTGTGGGTCATCTGTAAACACTCTGTCTACTCTGCTTAAATGTAGAATGAACCCTACACAATTCCCATTATTTTTTTTTTTTTTCTTTGTTTTGGGGGGGCTATTGCTATCCATGGGTAAGTAAAGTAAGCAAAACTAGCAAGTTGTTTTGATAATCAAAATGGGTAAGAGAAAAATGATCGATGTAGTCTATACCAAATCCATGGAACGACTCGTCGTTATTACCGATTTCGCTTGCACACTTTTTAAAACTGGTAACATAATTTGGTTTACAACAAAATTGCTCAGTTAATAGCAGCGTGATGCATGGGGATTGGGTTTGCAGGGGGATATCAACACAAAAGGACCTTGGAGGACTTGCCAATCGTATCATTTAGCCTTCTGGTATCTCAATGACCCCTTTTTCATGCCAATTTTAGTATATGACAATGGGTTTCAATTCTCAATTGGAAACCCAATTTTTCAAAAATGTTGGGAAAATTAGTCAAATTTCTTCAATTGAAGTAAAACTTATCAACATTTGAGGAAAAAAGGCAAATAAATTGCATTAAAATTTGGCCAAACATTTGCATCTCTGGTAAAGCTATGGGCCCTTTTTTGGCACAAAAATGGTATAGCTAGGATACTCTCTCCGGGGGGCAAGTCAGGCCAACCAAAACCTGAGACACCGCCCCCCCCGGGTATAGGTGACTAACTTGATCATGCTTTAGCGAGGACTATTCCAGGGTCTCTGGATGGGATCGAATAATGAAAAACATTCTACAGGTGACGAGAATAAAGATAATAGTCTTACATACATTATCCCTGGTAGTAGGTGTATAGAGTGTGTGCAATTAATCAGGGCCAATGGCCCCTAAGTAATGATCTAATTGTACAGAACCTAATTCAACTTATACACTAAGCTTAGAGTTTTATTCATGAACGTGGGCACTAGCAGTATGGAGATGGAGATATCTGGAAAGTCAACAGGTCACATCGCACACCCCCCCCACACACAAATCCCCCCAAAAGGGGCAAAAGGTCCACCTATTGTTGATTTCGTCCATAAAATGGTCCAAAGTGTAGAGGAAGTTGACAAGAAAGTCCACTTTTTAGTTGATGAGATGTTCAGTTAAAAAGCAGCTTGGGGGGGGGGGGGGGGGGTGAGTCTGCTGTTACCATACCAGGCCTAAAGAGTAAATAAGTACCGTAACAGTAAAGTAATTTAATTGGTCTAAAAGGCATCCCTAAACAAGTATGCTAAGTGTAATATCCTACCCTTCAAGATTTGACTCCTAAGCAAGTAGAAATTGTGTCTTTGTCGGGCTATACTGAATAGCTCCTACACAAAATGAGCCGAATACGATATAAACTCGAATTGTACCAAAATCGTGACACTACATGTAAGTTCCAGTCCGTGTGGCAGGAGATATGGTCCTCCGGGTTCACAGTCCGGGAAACAATGGGAACAATAGGGCAATCGATTCAGGTGACCCTCACGCAACATTGTTTCACGCTTTAGGCCGTTGCGTCATAGAGCCCTACGGGACTAATACCTGTCGGACTAGGGATTAACTTTGTCACAACCGGTTCAAAGTGTGGAAAAAAAGTACACCCTTTTTTCAAGATTTCAGTGGTTTTGCTACCCTGTTACGTATGTATGTGCCACAATCTTGAAAATATACCCTTTTTACGTGTGTCTTTGGTCGCACATGATATCCCCTATCATTGAACAGGGACCCCCCCCGGGCCCTGGATGGAAAGAATAATTAAAAAAATCACATGCGGCGGAGACTGAAAAAGATAACTAGTTAACTTTGTCTCTGAAGTGCGAAATGTGGTTATTTCACGGTTATATCAACAATTCATTCATAGTTGGGTGAACCCGAGTCTTACGGGGGGGGGGGGTGGTTACTACCCCCTAGTGAAACTTTGCTCCGTGGCGCTTAAATGCCAAAGCTTTCGTAAAACGATTATGGGTAAGGTAGTCTCTCATCCTCTCTGGTCATTTTAGCGAAACAAAAAGTGAAGGTAGCACCTTCACCGGGGTGGGATGCCTTCAAAAGCGAAGGGTGAGGGGGTTGCCACTACAGATTTTTATGGTTACATTTTGAAATATTATGCACAATATGGACTCTAAAACTCTATGTATTGTATCATAGGCATTGCTATCATTAGAGCTGAAACCGTATGAAAATCCGATATCCCTACGATTTTTACCGCATAATTGGATTTTTTCGCCGATTTTCTATGGAAAATGCCATTTTGTCAGCACAATGACTTTACTTCAATGTGACGTCATACTCGGTCTGTTGGTAATTATTTTGGTACAATGGAAAGAGGAGGACCATAACTATCCACTGGTATCAAAGAATCATAAGCATCGGGTGCTTTAGAACGAATCTCGAGGGGGTGGTAACAACCACCTTGGTAAACCGTGTTACAAAAAAAGGCTTAAAGGACGAGGGATATAGACTACATCAGATATTGTCTCTTGTACATTTTCATGAAAACAACTTGGTTTCCTTAGCCAGGGGCATTACTTCTAGCAAGGGTAACATGTATAAATGTATGTCGTAAATCCGTCACATCAGTTCGCAACCTGGGTATTCATTTGACATAAAATATCTATGAAACAAACACACCAATGAACTGTCTCGCCCTCTGGAACTCCAGATACGGCACATAGACCGTCTAAGAAGATATCTTGATGTGGACTCCTGTCATCATATTGCCGTTCTCTCGTCCTGTCGCGTCTTGATTATGGCAACTCGCTCTGGATGGCATTCCCGACTCATCTATCAATAAATTGCACGCATCCAGAACAAGGCCGTTCGTTTAAGATCGGTTTAAGTCGTAGTGACCATATCTCACCTTACTTCATGATCTTCATTGGCTGCAAGTCAGACAACGTGTTAATTTCAACCTTCTCGTCATAATGTACCAATGGGTCTCAAATTCTGATCTGTCTACCTCTGTAATGATACCAACTTGTACTCATCTATTCTTTCTCGTAATCTTCGGTCCCTGCAAGATTCCACCCGGCTGAAGATACCAAGGACTCTCAAATCTGTTGGTGACAAAGCGTTCTCTGTGTATGGCTCCCAGGTTATGGCATGAGCTTCCCCTTCAATTAGGAAGGGCCTCCCTTACGTTACCCCTCTTTTAAAAAGCTCCTCAAAACAAATTTGTATCATTTATCTTTTGTTTGCATTATTGTAAAGGCCTAGATATTTTATACATAGGCGCTATATAAATCTTGTTATGTATGTAGTATGTCTAATGGGGTTGTGTAGGGATCACCATGCAATTATGCATAAAGCATGAGGCCTAATCTTGCTTTGGACAGGCGTCACCCGACTGGGTCAAATAAGCAAATTTATGCAATTAGTCTCTAATTAGGCTTATTTGGATAATAAGAGGAAAACAAAAGTCAATAACCAAAATAAATATAATATTACAATATGGCCTTGTGAAATTGCAATTTTGATTACCATGGTCAATTACTGTGGGAGAGATAGTGATGACCATTTTGGACCGTTGACCTCGTGCCAGGGTCACTAAAGGTCATACGTGAAAAAATTACGCAACATCGTTTTTCTGACTAGTCAGACCCAGTAGAATGACATTTTATAATAGTTGCCAACAATTAACATGAAATTATATAATCACTCTGTCTGGTGAGACATAGGCCCCTTCCTACCTACATTGGATCATTTTCAGAATTAGTTCCTTCTTCCATCAGACAAGTAAAACATTTAAGACACGTGGTGCATAGTGCATGGTTTGGGGCTGACTCTGGTTGCTGCCATCAAGATTATTTCACGATACCTTATGCCCTTAAAGACGTGAAAGACCACTGTGGTTATTTTGTCAGGAATTTCGTTAACATCGACATTTAATTGCATACAAAATTAAGCGACATGAGGAGATTTTCAGAAAGAAGCGCCCCCAATTTTTCGAAAACCCGGTGTTTTTGTCATATTGGATGCTTTCAATGTATTAGTCACCCCTGAGGTAAATAAGCCAAAAACGCCGTCTTTTGTAATAATATGGACTTAGTACTTTCGTCATGCACGACAGAAAGTCAAACCGGTGTGCTATGGGACATACAGAGTCCAGCAAGTTCAAAATTTTCTTTTGTACTGTTTGTCCAATAAACCTTCGGAACTTTCTTGTAGGTTGTAATCGATCCTGTGCAATTGAAAGAATTTCGTATCCTAAAAAACTCTCCTCCTGTCACTTTAAAGTTCTATACTCAATACAAACTAACTTTTGTTGTCTGGCAGATCATTTAATGTATTAATGAATTAAAATACTTTCTTCAAAATTACATTTTGTTCATGTTTATAGTATAAATATACATATCAATTAATATTTTAAATACTATCTACATTTGGTCACATCCCAAAATGAACATATCAACAACAATAACTAATAACTGAGTTGGATTGTCTCTTCTACACACACACAAGTACATTTATGGTCTAGAGTGAAAACCACTTTAGGCCATGTACGCTGGAACGGGCAGTACACTGCATTGTAAATATCCCTCTCTTGGTCAGAACATGAAGTTATAATCTTAAAACCAAAGAAGTCTACTTTTAATTCTTATTTTTTTGTTTAAAAAAAGAAAACCTTTTTTGTTTTTGTGTAACTATATAAGTACATCCCTGATGCTTGTCTGTCCTCACAAATACCAACAAGGCTGCAGATTTTATAAACTTGTTATCATAAAATATCAAACCACCAACAGCATACCTGCAGATTTTTAACTGGTGGTCCATTGACACTTACTATTCTAAATGTTTGGGTTACACAGTAGTAATACACATCAGCACAAATTTCTTGATGGCCTGGACTATAATCAAAGAATAACATGCTGGACTTTGATACAGTTTTTGGATCCATGGAAAAAGTCACCTGCTGGTCTTGAGACTACATCATACAATAAATCAATGGGACCCTTACATGTTGGTAATAGTATTCATTGATTTGAAATTAGTTCCATAATGTTGAAATTCACTTTGTGTTTGTTTGGTTGTATTTCCCTTGGGTGCTCCACCTCCCCTCTTGTTGATTGAAGAACAAACAATGGCTATAGCGAGTGGGATGACAAGTGACTCAATATATCGGAATGAGTTTACCTGGCCTCTAAGTTCCAGTATTTGTACCTACGCCACATTCTGATATGTTATCTTACTTAGGTGTGTTTCAAAACCCAACCCTTCAATCCATAAGCAAGTAGTGTAGGAGCTTATTATGTCCGTTACTATTGATTGCCGTTGATCTAGGCATCTCATTGGTCTAGTTGCCCTTTTCTATTTAGGTAGGTACTAACCGGATAAAGCCATGTTGACCTCTTTCGCCTAAATAATATCCTTGGCCTTTGGTTTAATATCCTAACACAGCTCCATGAAAGCATATTACTTCTATAGGTGCCATAACTCGCAGTCACACCAACTACAAGTGAACCCAAAAAAACACTAAAATGTTGATATAAACTATAGTTGATTGTCACGGGTTTTGCATTTTTTGGGGCCACCGTATCGTCCTGGCTACTTATTGTATCACTACTATGAGATGTTAAAGTCCTGAAATTTTGACAAATATTCAACGTTTTGGATTTTACAGATTAATTTGTGATCTGTTTTTAGTTCATTTTTGGTTACCATGGCACCATCAGCAATCTCCAGAGAGACACATCGTACTTAAGGCATCTTGCTGCTTTCTGGTACGTTCCCGTTTCCTCTGACGCTGCAAACTTCAGTAACTGTTTAGCTTCACTGTAATTATTAAAACAAACAAATTCCTGTCACTTATATAACATAATACACTTTAAAAGCACTATCAGCGATTTGCTAATCAGAAAATCAAAACAGTCAAAAAAATCGGACTTTTGCATTTTCAAAATAAGTTCTAAGTACCTAACATACCCTGCAAAAAATGATAAGACCAAAAGCAACCTAAGAAGGATAAAATTGGATACTTAGTTCTTACTGTCCGTACGGACACTTACTAAACATGTAATTGGAATGTAGATGTCAATATCTTTGAAGACTTGCTGTTTTCTTCCCTTTTTCTGTCAATTTTTTCACTTGACAAATAAACCTCATGGGAAGCTACATGCCTTATACTTTAGTTTACCTTTTGGCAGTTTTTGCAAATTTCAAATTAGTTGTCTTCTCCTTTAATAGGAGGCGGATCACGATAGGTGTTTTTAAGGGCCATGGTCCAATCTGCATTCACACTATTTTGGCGTCGTCCCCAAATACCCCAAATTTTTAACCAAGTGGTCAAATTTTGGTATCTGAAGAAACAACTATTTTTTTCTTATTTATCCTGTGATATCTTAGGGCCAAAAGAGGTTTGGTTTGGGGATATTGAATATACACCTTCCAAATACACAGACAAACGACACAACACACCACACGTAAAGCCAAAACTATAGAGACACATTTTCCTCCCTTTATCACCCCAAATTCTTTTCCAACATCATATAATTCTGCCATCCAGCCACTTACTTTTTTTCTCGGACATCCGTCCTTACCCTGTCGTGCCCAACTGCTAAATTGTGAGATGCATGTGGAATTCCCTTGTCAGCTGCCAGGTCTAATACACACAAATAAGATAAAAAATAGATTAAGGTACATGTTCCACGTCTTTGGGACCACCTGAATTTACACGCCGGTATACATTTTGATATCAGGATAAGGGCCCGTATTTTTCTCATTGGGTCTTTCCCCTGAAATTTGCGCCCTCAAATCCATTTCATACCCAGGGGATATAAACAAAAACATGCCGTTTTAGTGGTTACCTCACATTAGCACAGTATTGAATAGGGCTTTGCAACTTGCCATTATTGCGTCTACCAGCAAAACCGCCATGTGTGTTTCCCCCACGGTACTTGATGGGGTGTATGTGAGAGTGCACGTGTCCAGGCTCTCATATCAGTAAGAACACAATACCATAAAATCGGAACAAGCACCCTTTAAACAGAAACAATGTGACCCAACACAAATCACATAGGAATGTCTCAGAGGGTAAGGCACACTCCCATTTTTGAGGAAATGCTATATAAGCCTGTTAATATGCCCATTTCGGCAGCACCTATTCCCCCCAAGACCCTATATTTTTTTTTCCATAATTGCTGTCGTCCAACCCAAAACACCCTTTTTTTGGGGGGGGGTGACTGGATAAATTGCCCAAAATAACCTCTATTTTTTTAGAAATTTTGTCAAAAGAATTCACCCCCAAAACCGCACTTTGGTGGAGAAATTATAGCCACTATATTCCAAAAACCCTATTATGACATTTTGGCGGCTCGCTCACCCAATCACCCCTATTTTTTTTTGCATGCTCCTTTTTTCACCAAAGGGTCCCTTGGAGTTGAAAGTGCTAGCCTTACAACCAATAATCCATGTTTTAATACGGGATTGCCCCCTTCCACAGGGAGAGGCCAATTCCAATTCATGGTATTGAGTTACAGTACTGTGGCACACAGTTTTTCATTTTTTAACTTCACCTCACATTCTAAAGAAGGAGGTTTGATTTCTTTTTTTCTAACTGAACCGGCTATCAAAACCTGCATATATTATGTATGTTGACAGTTAGGCTGATTCAAGCACAAAATTAACAGGTCCTAAAACAAAATGTGATAATTAGAAGTTCGTACAACGTTTTTTAAAACTGAATAAGGTATTTTATTTTTCTTGATAAACTGGAAATCGTGTCCCTATAACTCCTCGCAGTCCCATTACCACTATACTCTGTTATCCTTTACCAACCATTTCATTGCCATGGCTATATTTCTATCTATCAAGGTCTCAGAGGCCTACCGTGACATTTACTCTACAAAACTGTGTTTACAAATGGAAGACCTCAACACTCCTCTCCCCAATAGTGTGGGTTGGTGTGATATTTCCGTAGGATTTTCATGCTAAAATTGGATTTTGTTGCTTTTGTTTTTCCAATAGGACCTAAACTGTCAGAAAATTATGGGTGCAAATTTTCGGACTGCTGCCCCCCCCTTTCCTCAGGAAAATGTTTAGTACAGGTAAAAAAATTGTGAATCGAGATCAAATTGTGTTTTAAAATGTACACTAACAACACGTTCGTCTCCCCCCTCCTCATAGGTGTGACAAAAAATAATATTGAGGCCTAGGTGCCAACCTTTAGTTAAAGCAGTATAGCCCATAATGGTTTAAGGCCACCCTGGGGTAATCTACGATGTTGTTGAAAGTGGTGCAAATGATTACTTGATGTACTAACTGAAACAGAAATGCATTTTACTTGATTTTATATAACCATACGACATCCAGGGAAAGTTCTGTGACCCCCATAAAAAAGAAAACCATTATACCCTTGGCGACATTTGGCTATGTAATTAGCCCACCAAAATTTCCCACTGTAAATAATATAAAATTTTGGATCCTGTGAGACAATAAACAACTATTCACCAGTTTCAAACAAATCTGAGCATTGGTTATTTTTTTACCCCAGGATGACCATTGACCTCATTTGTGCTAAGCGATTTTTTAACTAAAGTTCGGAACCTAGCAAATATATATGACTTTTTCTAACTCTATATAAGGAGACGAACATGTTAATGTACATTAAAACACCATTTGACTCGTTTTAAATATTATTTCCCTTTATAAACATTTCCCCCTAGAAGGGGGCAAGCAGTCCGAAATTTGCAGCCCCATCATTTCTGACTGTCTGTCCCCATTGAATGAAAACAGTCAAAAAAATCAACTTTAGCACCAAAATTCTACGGGAACTCTTTCATTACACTACCAACCCACACTGAACAGTCACAAGGGTGTCACCAGTGTCTGGTCATTGAAATGGGGCAAGTTTCCAGTCTCAACTGCAAACATATCCTCATCTCAGGCTAAAAGTTCCTTATAACAAGCCAAAATTTCAGGTCACATGGCAAAAGGTCACAAGTGGCCTGATTTAGCTTCCTGAGTTTCCCCTCTCTTTACAAGAGGCACTGAGCCCCCTGCCAGCCAACCCCTTTGTGTTAACTAAATGCCCATGCCTAGCACAAGCCATTAATCACTTAACTATATACACAGTTCATAGCCATGTCCATGTCCTCTATTTATCCCCTTTCCCATACTCCGTTGTGCCAACCAGTGCAATTGCATTGTGACTGTCCAATGTGGGCATAGAAATGGATTACATGAAATGAAGGTTATCAAAGTGGTATAGGAGTAGTACAACCTGAAACAGAATACACCCACAATGGCTGCAACCTGCAATAAATCACAAAAGTAAATAACTTTTGTGAAATGACACATAATAATACATACTCAGAGAGCCGATTTAGGGGCGCCCATCGTCGCAGGGGCGCCCCCTTATTTTTTTCAGACCATAGGGGTCTGGTTGCCGCATTAGGCACATACATGCCACCCCGGCCCTGTCGCCATGTAGTGTTGAGAATGACGGTTAGTAGGGCGCGGGATGCCTTATCAAACCAACGATGTGGTGGTAATTGGTAATTATCACCCCCTTCATAATTTCGGGCCAAGTTGGGAAAAATTTGGGGTCTACCGGAGAGTGCAGCAAGCCAGACAAAATTTGGCGCCCCCTCTATTGAGCAATCCTGGATCCGCCCCTGTAATCTTTCCCTGGAGATGGCCAGCGTACTACCGTGTTAAAAAAATGTGCGCTTAGCAGGATTCGAAACCGGTGACCTCCCTATTACCAGCATGGTGCTTTGAAAACTGAAGCTAACAAGCCAGGGTTGGTAGAGGAACATAGATATCTATAGGTGTTAGGTCGAAAGGTTACCTCGCATTTCCTAGTGATCAGATCCGACCGGTATATTTACCTACAGTCAAGATACAATTATATTTGTTGTTTTTGAAATTTTAACGACTCTAGTTCTCCAGGTAAGGATTTATTAATGTACCAAAAAGCTCCCAAAAAGATCAATTTCTCAAAGGGAAGCCTGGTCGTCAAGCCAATTATCCTGTCCCTTGGTAAATGACAGGCCTAATAATAACATAAACAAAAGAAAAAAGCAGAAAAATGCACACAGGGATATAAAGGAACTTGAGAAAAAGCAAGGGTATTTAGTTCCTAAGGGAAGACGAAATTTCCAGGCCTTTTGTCCATAATATAAAATTTTGCGAGAACCTCATTTTACATACATATTTTTAAAAAATGCTTAATATTTTAATGCATCTGTATTGAGAGTAACCAATCTAAAATAACAAGCTGAAATATCAGATCAATGTTCATGATTTGGATGGATAGGGTATTGGTACGATGGGTGAATTCATCAGCGTATGCTGCACAGAGGTAAAAATTAAGAGATCTCCACTCAGTGAGCAGACTTGAAATAGACAGTGAAGGACAATGGTTACTATGGCATAGTTACCATGGAAACACAAATGTCATTAATGACTGGGAGTGCAACAAACAATACTGCACTCAATTGTTGCAGTTATCTTTCAATGTTAGGGAGTGAGGGGTCATACTTTATGCCAGGGGTGAATGGAGGATTTTAAGGGGGATATGAAAACATTTTTTAGTGAAAAAAATATCAAGGAAAGGGGAAGATGAACTTTTAAATGGAGACATCTCATAAACTAGGCGAGAATGTGAAGTTTTTTAATGGAAACGGAGGGAAAAAAACACCTATTTTCGCCCCCCCCCCCAAAAAAATCAAATTCTCCATTCCTCCCTGGCATATTATGATTGGACTACTCCATATTTCTTTACTATTAAATTGTACATACCCTGACAAATTTGAAAAAAAAAATGAAATCTTGTGAATTTGGGTTATTGACTTTTTTTATTTTATTTTACACACTATCACATGGACCTTTAGAATAAGTATGTTGAGTTAGGGTGATTATTTAACTGGTAGATCACATACATACATATCAGAGCAATTGCATCTCAAATTCTGTGAATTATTTGTCTAGGTTCTTCATAATGGCAGTGTTAAAAAAAACAAATTAATCACATGAAATAATTCATTAATCTTATAAACATGAAGCAAAAATTATGTCATTTTAAAATTTAAATTTTCCACAAACATAGAAAAGGTAATGTATTTATTACTGTATGCAAAGGATCCATGGATAATAAAATACCATTTTAATGTGCAGTGGTAATTGTTTGTGTATTATTTAATACAATAGTCCATGAGTATATAAGATAATCCTAAATAATAATAATAGTTTCCGGTTAACGAAACAAACTCATTATTTTACTCATCCTCTCCGCTAATCTAATGTCCAGCATCTGACCTAGTTCTCACAAGTGGTCTCTCATCGGTTGTTCGTTTGATCACTTAAATTTTCATTGACATTATCATTACAAATGCTTTTAGATGAGAGGGAAAAATACAGGTGTTTAGACATAACACTGCAGGCGGTATATGTGAGGCAGAACAAATAAATATACCACACTTTCATCCTACTTGATCCATAGACCACAAATACCCACAAAAAATTGGATTGTGGTATATTGTGGTATATGCTTAGTAGTTAGAGAAATCATAACTATACCAAATTGGAGTAAATACATCATTACCACAATATACCACAGTAATAAACAAAAACAAGCTGCATCATAGGCCACCAATGTACAGGGCTGCCAGAGAAGAATTGCGGCCCAGGGAACACATAGGTGTTATAGGCTTACATGTCGCGGGTCAGGTGCGGGATGTACGTGATTGTACCACACTTTATATGTCCATGATAAGATCACATACCACAATACAACAAAAATATTGTAGGTCTGTAACTATCATATACCACAATATACCACAATATTACATAGTGTGGTATTTTTGTGGTCTAGAGCCTTTCCTACCCTTCTTTATTTAACTTAGTTACAAAATCGGGCAGATCCAGAGATTTTGTAAAACATCAAATTACTGGGGGGGGTAACTTGTCCACAATGGGCTGATTTTGCAAGAATTTGCAGAATGAATTACGGGAAGCTGCGCCTTTCTTTCCTTCCCCCCTCCCTCCCTTCCTCCCCCGATTTCCCCCCCTTTTTCCCTCCCTTCCCTTTTTTCCCCCCCATCTTTTCCTTTCTCTTTGTGGCCCCTCCCTGGATCCGGGCTGAAAATCTCAGGTATGATGGTGCTAAAAGGTAGGGTTGTCCAAACATATTTTTGATAGATTTGTTCTGCAATTTTGCAAGGACTGCTCAAAATTTTACTTTATTCACTGGAAATTGGACGATTTGCCAAAAAAACACCTAATATTGAGAGCCCCGCATATTCATTTACAGGACAAACATAATTGATGAAATGGAAGTCTGTCCATCATTACATTGAACTGTCAGCAGAGTTTAAAGGCCACTATCAGTGATATGTGTCTTTGTAAAATAATTCAAAATTGACGAGAAAATAATATCCATTTGGTCGTTATTTAGGGTGCTTTTGGTCGGATTTCAATTGCTGGAATTGTTTTGAGGGTTATAGCAAATAATGTGCTTTGTACATAATATGGCAAATATCGATTTTTTTAATGATTTTTTTGTTGGAGTATTTTTGATTTTTAGTAATCACTATGTTCCCTTAAGTGTGAAGGTTGTTTCAATTAAAATCAATTAAAATTTTGTTTAATTACTTTTCTCCTAATTCTATTTTGAATGTATGTTTATGTCAGTCTCAAAACTTGGACGTCACCCCTCCTCTAGCCAAAATAAAATATTTGTTTGTTCAAGATTCTCAGTTATTTGCTCCTATAGGGAAATTAGAAATTTAAAAAATTGTGTACCAAAGAAAACAGATCTCAGCTTAATCCTTAGGCTTTGAGATGGGAATCGTTAGAGAAAGCTTTAACATACAGTGCAAACAATCAAACGTCACATTTGGAGAACACTTTATTTGAACCCAACCTCTCATTGCAAACTTTAACTCGGACAATGACCCTCGATTCTGTAAATTATAAATTATTTAGGCCTTTTTATCTACTTTTCTTTACTGGGTAAAGTAGCTGTGCCGATAAGTGAGCTTGGGAACACCAGCAGCTTCATGTCCCCCCCTCTAAAATTACCACAGGAAAACAAACATTGGCTGTATTCTTGGACCTTACGCTAAACAATACCCTAACCCATAGGCCAATTTAAATAAAAAAGAATTTTGTTACATCGTACACCTTGTAGAGCTTTCAAAGAGGGGTACATATGGACACGTCTTGTACCGCAGTGCTTGTCTAATGCTTACCAACGTCACGCCTATATTGTCTTTAGGGCCTAGGGTACTTAAACTACCCACCCCTTTTCAGCTTCAGCTTCAAATCGCTCAGGCTTCGATTTCCAGATATGTAATACAGGCTGATTGAATATGGTAAGTGTTCATTGTTCAATGATTTCAATGCACCCAAAGCCTATACTGTATTCCAATATGATGTTCTCTCAACTTGCGCGTCGAAGGTCACGGCCGACGCAGGCCTTAAGGCTAATGCATAGCTATACAAGTGGAACAACAACAGTAATTTTAAATCAACCCCCAATCACGGGCGCGTGTAACATCCAAAACAGTCGCCGTATGTGAGTGCGTTTACACTGCAGCACACACGTTAGCAACGGCAACAAAACCCCGCGCAACGGGAAAACAAACTCCTGGACAGAGTAATTCATGATCCTATCTCCCCATCATCTGTTGTGCACAGAAATGGTGTGACAAGTCTAGAATATTACTCTGGGCCATAATTTTTGGACAACAAACGCGCGCGCGTTTGCTATTGCGCGTACTGCGGTCTAAGGGACAACCACGACGGTGCGCCGTTTTGGGCGGGGAAGGAAGTGGACGTACGTTCTAAACTGTCAAAGAAATTATGAGCCAGAGGTTAGTAAAACACTCATTCCTCTCACCTCATGAATTCCTCCCCCACACCCGCTATAAGAAGAAGAAAAAGGCCAAATTGCTGAGTTGCATAGGACTAAGCCTGGCATTTAGTATTGGCTAACACAAAATAATTTTATCATTATCAATATTATGACTAATTAGTAAGTAATTCATCAATGTCAAGTGTGTAATCCACCCAGTAATCCATGCTGCAAACACAATATTTGCTTAAGTCAGTTTGCAAAAACCAAGTCCAAGAGCATGCCATGAAGAGTGAAACCCCCCCAATTAACCCATGTATATGGATGATTGATAGTCCCATAGGTACCCATTACTTCGTATAAGGGTACCACCCACTGCCATAGAGAAGGTCGATGTCAATGAAATTCCCATTGAGTGTGGAATGGTAGCAAAATTTTTTTTTCACCAAATTTTCTCGGAAAATGATAAAAGCACGGCATAATACCACAAAAATCCAATGTTCTACAATGTAAGGAGAAACATCCATCCTGCAACCGGTAATTTTAGCAGTGTAGATACATTTGTGGGCTAAATCTCATGAGAAATGTCAATTTCGTTGTACACTAGTTGTAATGGCAGAGTGGTGACTCCTAATAGAAGAGTCATGTCACTGACTGTGGGGACTAGGATGATTGAATAGCTCATGAGCGTTATAATTAATATGCCTACCTTCGAGAATTTGACCACAAGCGTGTCTGGTTTTCTTTCTTTCCGCTGGCTAAGTAACTTTCCCACCAAGGGTAAAGATGATCTTCATCTTTCATCATCATCATTCCAGAGGTTTTTTTTTCGTCGGAGCTGGCCATGGATGATCAACCCTTTCGTGGCACTGTGCCTGAATTCGTGTACGAATTCCTGCAGCAGTGCCATTGGTTGTTTACGCTTCCTTCCTGGTTGCGATGGTGTGCCAGTTTCATGTAAGTGCTTTAGCATCATGCTTGACCAGTTTGCTGTTTGATTTATCGTGATTGACTCCAAATAAAAAGGGACCCGGATACATCTTTTATAGCTATAAAGTTTAAACGTTATGGCAGGACCGCATTTGTACAGAGCTAGGGACAAGCAGCTACACTCTAAATTCAGGGATTTAAGTAAATCCTTTAGGATTGTGCCCGGATTTTGGTTTTGAAATTTTCCCCCTTGGCCTTAGATTCAATCATATTAGATTTTAATCACATCTAATATGATTTCAACTCATTGAGTTAATTTGTAATCCTAAATTGATTGTCACCAACTATACAATCCTAAGAATTAACTTTTAAATCCTGAAATTTAGAGTGAAGTATAGGGTTTCCCGTTTAAATTAAACGATTTTTTGTTACTATTTCATCTTTGGTAAGGGAGAAGCAGATCGATAATGCGAGAGATTTTTAAAAATGTTCAATTTTGGTCTTTATTCATATTTGATCAATGCTTATTCATGCCCCCGGGGGAATCAATCTTCATAACAAGGGTGGATCATCCTGTTTTCTGATTGTTTCAAATAAAACCTTACATGCTGCAAACCATATATTTTTAACTGTTTATACCGTCGATCATTGGCCTATAGCTTTTAAAATTAACCACTTACAATATCAATAGTTTTTTTTTTAAATCCCTTTGCATTAGAAATGAATTTTGGAAAACAAACATTGCCTTTTGCATGGGTTTTTGCGCTTCTCGGAGAGAGAGCTGCTCCCTCTCCCTCCCTTTCCCCGATATTTTTTGAGTTACAACCCACCAAGCTCAGACAAGCCTCTTTGGTGTCCAAAAAGATATGGTTTTTGGTTTTTTACGTATAAGGGGGTAATAATAGCACCAATTACTTACTTGCTTTGGTAGGGAGAAAGACACATACTTGTTTAGGGTATGCAAAAAATTGCGCTACGGATACTTGTTTAGGGGCGCAAATTTCAAGTACTTGTTTAGGGTAGCTACTTGCGCTGCTGATAAGTGTTTAGGGGTGCAAATTCAAGCTTCGAAAATACGTTTTTAGGGTGTGGGGCTTTTTATGATTGCTTGGACACGGATGATCCCCCTTGTCATTGAAGTGTCCCCCGTGTTCATGCCATGCTCATTTTATTTCTACGAAATTTCGTCTAATTATGTGGTTAGTCATAGTCTAACTTTATTTCGTCTTTGACCAAATAAGTTTCATATTTGTTTATTTAATTTGTGCATCTTTTAACGACTATACTATAATGCATGTAATATTCCTCTTTTTCCTCGCCTTTCTCTCGTTTTTCCCGCATTATTACATCCTTTAATATTTTTTCTTTGTTTATGGAACTTTATTCTCGGCCCTTGATAATGTTTTCTTGTTCATTTCTTGATCATGAAATTAACATCAAATAAATGTAACTGTATAAGTGAAACTTGGCGGGGGGTTATTGCTTTGGTCTAATCCCATTTGGTCTAACCATTTGAGATCTAATAGCCATTTGGTCTAACTTTCTTGGTCTAAACCCATATTGTTCCTAATCCAATTTTGTCTAATAACTGTTGTGACGATAATTTTTATCATCAAAATAAACCTCTCGCTACTCGTGAAATTTAATAATTCACGTATAATTTTTTTACTTGCACGATAAGAGATGCTAACATTGAATTGCTCAGTCGATAATTTTCAGGGTCGCCTATTTGTGCTCTTTGTTAGGCTACTCGTCTCGGTAATAAAAACTTCTGCAGGTTTTTCTCTCGTGGTAGTTTGACTGTGCTCTTCTTCTCATCAGCATCTCTTGGTGTAGAGGCTTCCAAATCACTGTAGGATTTAGGCCGAGTAACTTTCTCGCTTTTCAATTTGTCAGGGAATTTGTAGATCCTAACTCACATGTTATTTTTACTTGTGTATGTCTTGCAACAGGAAACAAATTTGCATATGCTGTTTGAAGGTGAACTAAGTAATAATCAGTATTTAAATGGAAATGGTGTTTTGATTAATGTAATTTATTGATGTGATTTATGCGCACATGTTACGGGTCGTTCTAACGCCCAATAAATGGTTAAACCACTAGTTGTGTATTGAAATTATTTGCGAACTCCTTAACGACTAAGAGTCTGATGAGATATGTTACCATCCGTTACCCAAGCTTGTGAGCTCTCAATTCGAGTTCTTCCCAGTATTCGGCTTATTCACTTCAGGTGTGCTCTAATTCATTGTCCGAATTCAAAATATGTGACAAAAAACCGGGGTTCGAGAAAAATTAGGGGCGCTTTCTTCCTGGAAATCTCCTCATGTGCTCTTTAAGGGGTATTCCATTTTTTAAATTCAGGGATAAAAGTGGATTATACATGATGCCAAATTTTACGTACGTTGTCATACATTTGCAAAATATTTGCAAATTGATGTGTACAATGCAACACGCATAAGACAGCCAGTTAGCACAGGCACAAATAATCATTTTAAAGGCGACATTTGCCGTCTTTATGGAAAGGAAATGCAAATGACATTTTTAGTAGGTCATTTTGAGTAGCAAGTCTTGCCATCATGACTAAAGCTTTGTTCTATAGTACGCAGGGAACTGGCATATCCTGTCGCTGTAAGTGTAAGCTGATTGCCAACGGCAGATGTGGACATCAAAAAATGTAAGTTTGTGCACTATCTAGACACTTTCCAATTCAAGGGCAATATCAAGTTTAAAATTGCTCATATTTAATCATTTATAACAATCAATCCCCAAAGTACTTAAGGGGGAGTAAATGGGTCTAAGCAATGAACTTTGAAATGATTTTTCTTAATTTCCTAATAGTGGTAGCTATCATTATGCATCATATTGTAGCCATGTCACAAAGTTTAAAATCCATGTCAATTTTGGCTCTGGTTCCATGGCAACCACGTAAGGCCTCTGATTGCTAAACACTAGAACGAATGTAACTAAAAATAACTAAACATGCTACTGGGTGACTTGGGTGACATGTGCAGGGGGTAATAACGCATTGAACCATGAGCCTATTTTTAATCCCTACCGTGGCCAGGCAAACCGCAATCGACCAATCGCATAATTTTCATCATGGCTAAATTTGAATTTGGAACACTTTTGAAAATGACCTTCAGGGTTCACTAGCACTGTATTTGTTTAATATGTGTGCCAATTTCATGTTCATAGCCATAGTAGCGTTCCTCTAGTTACATTCGTTTTCGTTTTGGATGTTTGCATAAGTTTTAACGAAACGAGTTATAGACCTCGAAACTTTAGACAAAATTGAGGGCGCTTTTGATGTGAAATATGGAATTATATTTTTTAATTTCATTTTACACTGAATTATCATAATTATTAATGAAAGAATCATTGAAATAGGTGCATCCATTGTCCTGTAATTAATTTTTAAAATAATAAAATACATAAAAAATTACTTACCCAGTGAATTTAATTACTTTAAATTACAGAAAGAATAATATGAGTATTTATTTACTTCAGCTTAGCCAAATTAAATGTGTTAAATAGTTCATAAATAATATCTTTTAAAATATCTTAAATATAACCCCTTTAAATTTTTCACATAATAAAATATAGGAGATGATGCATTTTTGGCAAATTTCGCGTACACTGCTTCACTTTGATCAGCAATATTTCGGGAACCAAATGTCCGATTGCGGTCGAATAAAAAGCATTTTGTATATTACAATCTACCCAATTTATCGATTGTATTATCTCATTTTCTTAATTAGAACAATTTTTCATCATATTCAGATCCCATACCCCCCCCCCCTTAACCAAAATTATTACAAGCCGATATATCTTATACGGTTGGCAGTCGCAAGCGACCAAGGAATAAGAGTGAAAACCTGGGATAAGCACCCAAGGGCCGATAAGGGCCACTGGGAGGCCATAATGGCTCCGGGGCAAGGAGAGTCCACACAAAGTTGTGGAGGGAGGGCATCTCGATTTTGCGGCGGTGTGCGGACGGTGACCGCCGATCAGTGGGTCCTAGTTGTGGTTTTTATGGTCTGTTCGAGGTATCGCCTCCGTTTCGCCCGCTCTGTTCCAAGGGGTCGTCAGACCCTACTGCCATCGGACGCTATGCGAAGGAAATCTCCTTTCAGGAGATCTCCGCGCTGGTTTGCAAGGGGCTGGGATGCACATATACCAATTTCCGAGACAAGGCGGCTTGGCTTCGTTCCATCTTTTTTTCCTCACCACCAGGGGATGGAGAGGCCCATCCTTAAAAGGCAACGAGAGATTTTTGGGCATGAATATCGTGTCATATGTGAGTGATTTATATAGATAAGACCCCCAATAAGATTTCTTACCTTGTTGTTGGCTAAAATAATGCCTTGAAAGTGAAAACAAAAGGCGATTTGATTTGCATAAGTTCAATAGAAACATACGTTGAATTTAGCATCTGCTCCTATAGTAAATTCATCAATTCAAAAATTTGTGTACCAAGAAATGATTCTCAGCTCTAATATTTCACGTGGTGATATGTTGATAGGAAGCTTACATTGGTGCAAAAACCAGGGAATTCAACATTTTTTGGGACACCTGATATGTGAAATCTCTCGCTGCACCGTTAATCCTAAAATTACATACGGCCCGGCGCTTTTGTATGGACACGCTGGCCGCCGTACCCAAAGTTCTTCAGAAAGGTTGGGGGGCGCTACAACTGGTTTTCAAGCGCCTACCTATATATTCTACCGACAGGTCCTTGCAAAAATGGGCGAGAGGGGAAGGCGTAGCAGTTCAACGTCCTCCCTCCGGTCTCTCGACGCCTCCCAGAGACTTCACTCGAGTAGTCCAGGTGGTGGCCGAATCCCTGAGACGGAAAGGGAAAACCATTTTCGTTTTTATAGGGGCGATTGGCTGATGGTGAGTCCCTTCTACTAGCTTGGGGCTGCTGTGCTCGCAGCGGGTCCAGCCACTAAGCTTGTGAACAGGTCGGACTTGACGCCTTGCAGTCTCTCTCTTAATTGGAAACCAGCCTACGTTGACGATGAAAGCTCAAGTAACAGGCTGTGCCAGTTAATCCTGAGCAGCCGCTCGGTGTCGGCCCGAACACAGCTTCGTCTCCTGGGGCTGCTGTCAACCGGATTGGTGTCTCTAGTATTGCAAACTAAAAGAGGAGACGCTTCCAGCCAGGATGGTATCACTACGGTCTGCCTCTTCAGATCCCGATCTCCCGAGATCTATCTCAGACCGTCAATGTAGGACTCAAGCAGCAATTTGATCCAAGGAGTCCAATTCACTCCACCGGTGCACCTCAATCACGCTGACGACCGATGCGTCGAAGTCGGGGTAGGGCTCACTTGCTCTCTTTCCGGGTCAGGCCGCTGGTCTGTGGTACAGTCACGCCACCACGTAAAACGTCTGCGATTTTGGCTACTCTTTTATATAGCCTTAGGTTTTTTCGGGGGGGTGGACCCCTCCCCTTGCCAAAAGATGCCTTGGGGACAGTACATCAACAGGAGGGAGGGGTCTGGAGCACCGCCCTTGAAAAGAGGTTCTCTGGCTCCTCTTGTGGTGTCGGAAAATCAGGCTGAAGGCCTCCCATGTCCCAGGGATAAAAGGTGGGAGCATAGCTCGGTGGAGTGGCAGCTCATCCATCGGTGGTGCCGCATAATCATTTAGAGGGTCGATCGTTCGATACGTGGACCTTCACCACATCCGCGGAGATCATCAATGCCTGCTTACTAGTCTCGGAGCCCGGATCACCAGGCAATATGGGCGAGATGCAACTGGAGGCGGATTGGTCGGGTTCGCTGGTGCCTAGTCTTCCCCCGTGGCTACGATCCCGAGGTCCTCAAGAAGTGCTCAGTCCACTAACTGTATGGTTCCTATTGGTGGCCCCTTTGCCAACCCACCTGTGGGTCACCAGGCTGTTAGCCTCCTGCTAGGAGAGGAACCGATCCGGTTTTCAGTGCGCGGGGACCTGGCAAGAGTTACCAACGATCCAATCGTCCCAGAATGCACCATCCACGCTCTGCACCTGACTGTCTGGGGCATTTGCAGATATTCTAAGGCGGGACGGATTTTGATCAGGTAGCCAGACAAGGTGTGAGAATTTTACGAATCTCGACTGCGACTCCGTTACCGTGTATGTTGTGCCGATCAAAGAACAACCAGTGTCTGAACTCTAAGTCAAACTGACTTACTTAAAGAAATCTCTCTTCCCCATCTCACGCCTGGCACCCCCTCACATACCCGCCACATGCCTCATATTCCTCTCCCCCCCGGCTTTCCTCCTCAACCTTCCCCTTTCCAAACTCTTAGTATTTCTTTCCTATACCATCTATCCCTCTAACCTTCTTCCCATGCGTCCACTTAACTTTTCATAAGGGGATATTAGTGTCCTGACTGTCCGGGCTTATTACTCACAACATCTACGAACTTCGTAGGATTTTTTTTTGGGGGGGGGGGGAGATGGCATGACGGTTTGCGTTAGCCGCTCCTGACGAGCATGGTGAAGGGTATGTTCTTGGTTCGTCCTCAGTTGCGTAACCTTGTCCGGAAGGGACTTGGCCTCGGTACTAGAATTATTTGCATCAAAAGAGTTTGAATCCATCCAGGATTCTTTCTTTTACCCCGAAGCGTGTTTCTGCCCACGACGCACAAGGTCATGCCACTCAGGGGGGCCATGGTGAGGGGTTAGGGCCATTGCGCGGTATCTGAACGCTACAATAAGAACATCGTACGCCAAACACAACTCGAGAACACATTGACCACCCCATGGTCTGCACCTAGACCACAATCAGAACCGCTGGACGCATAACCCCCGCAGCCGCGCGCAAAGTGGCTGTAAGCCTGCTATAACTAATACGGGGAGGATCCGTCTGCTCATACAGTCCACGGCAAGGGTATTTAGCAGGCTGACTATGTTTCATGTTTGTAGACTTATGGGACCCACTCTTTTTCACAATTCATGCGGGGACAATGAATATAATTTATTAAAGAATCAATATACAGATGTTGAATCTTAAAAAGGAATTTTATTATTGAATAACATCCATTTTTGGAAAAATAAAGATTTGATGACGTCACGGCCAATTGATTGGTTTATTATTTTGCTTCGGGGGACCCATTCAGTTAAAAAGGACGTACGTATCCCTACTTGGAAAAAAACAAAACCTTTTTCTTTTTTTAAATATTTTTGTGGGACTCTAAAGAAATGTAAATTTTGTACTGTTTAGACATAAATAATAAACGTGTTCTTTTGGAAAAAAAATAATAGCCTTTGGGCCAGTGGGTCATGTACAGACCTTGATTTAACATAGTAGATTTATATATCTCGGTCGCCCCCGAAAGCAAACTGATACCTGATGCCTGACCGTGACCTTATACCTGACACGTGACACAAACTATTCATCTCGTTACCGTTGATAACTACAATACGGCAAGCAGCAAGCATTCCTGTATCTCTGTTTGTCACGCGAGCGTAATCGATCAAATTGAGACTATACATTGTTTTCTTCGTTAGTAAAAACAGGGAGGGATAGGACACATCTATGCTTGATTTGGGCATTTCCAAACCGTAATTTATGAAATTCTTAAGTGCATTTACAGGGCAGTCTCGGTCCCAGTACATTAAAAAATCATCCTCTTAAACCTTTGTTCAAAGATCTTATTAATATCATGGATATTAAGAAAAATCTTGGTTTCAAAACCGCGGGGTTTTATTGGATTAACCCCGCGAAAATACGTGTATTTCCAATAACGTCATTTCGATTTAATATCGTGGCTTAAAGTTTCACATCAATCATGCTTCTGTTAAATTACCTGTGCAATAACTTAAAACTCAGAACTTCCCCGGCAACAGTAATCTCGATCAACATAATACCCTTGAACATACGCGCCATGGCTAGCCATGCGCACCGATACACTCTAATATCACAACAAACAGCCCTATATAATTATTATACAACCCCAAAACCATTGCCCACCTGGATTAACCGCAGTCATTTGAGGACCCATAAGAACAAAATAATCGCCTGGCAGGCTCCTTAGTCAGGGTGCATGATGTTTCAAGCTACATCCTCATCCTGGGCGTTCTACGGGTCTCCATGTTCCCACCATTTTGGACACATCGGATAGAGTTCGGCCTTGAAACAGACTTAAAGGGTGGTTGGTTAAACGGATTGGAAAAGGCCCGCTGTCCAAATCTACAAGCTCTTACTAGCAATGGTCCGATTCAACATGCTAGTATGAGCTTGTTTTTGCGTTTATGAGTTAGCTACATCTACATCTGCAACCCTCTGCCAACGACAGAATGTCCCAGTGGACTGTGGGAAAAAATGTCGTGGAAGGTACCTATCGCTAGCGCAGTGTCCTTTCAGAAGTGAGAGGGTGATACTTAGACCTTACGACACCCACCCACGATTTGTTTTATCCACCCGCAAGAAGGTCGCTGGAAGGTGTACTTATGGATTGGGAGAAATGTTTATTGCTTGGAAATGGGAAAGGATAAATCACTACATATTGTGCCCTAGTCCAATTTATGTTTTGAAGTTATGATTGATTGCCAAGGTATGTATACTCAAAATTAAGGAATGTCTCTTTAATGTCTTCTGGGTTGTATGGGGCTATTGCGAGAACTTTATTTTGTTATGGTAGAAGAAATGAATGAATATCTGCAATCCGTTCTTCGGTTTTACCATTTTAACAACCACTTTTACCTTTGCACAAAGAAAATTCAAGGTTTGAAAGTAGGGAATGCGTATTTAATGCTATATTTGTAACTTTTTGCCCCTTTAATGCCTATTTGGGATTCTTTATTATAGCTAGAGACAATAAGCAATTCATAGTTGATCAATAACACAATAATCGATGTTCTTTTAGTTTTTTTTCCCAGTTGAAAGGCTTCAAAGTCTTTGAACTGGAAAGATCTAAATGTGATATATAAAAATCAAGGAGTGCCCCTTTAATGAAAAATTAAAGGAGTACCCCCTTAATGTATTTTGGGATTGTATTGGACCACTGTGACAACTTTATCATGAAAAAAATCAATGTCTACCATTTATTATTTTGTTAAGCTTTGCACAAAGAATATTTGATATTTTAAAGTAAGCGAATGCCCCTTTAATGCTAGTTTTGTAATTCTATTCCCTGTCTGGATTTTTTAACATCATACCAATAGATAAGCAATTTATAGTTGACAAAAATCACAAACTGATGCTGTTTTAACTTTGAACTGCAAAAACTCCAATATTATATTTCAAAATCAAGGAGTGCCCCTTTAATGGAAAATTTAGGAACTTTCCACCACCTTTACGAAAGTACACATAAGAGATTTGGAATCAGCACCCCAAAATTGACCAAGAACCGTTCTTGAACCTTCTGTGGCTCACTGTGTAGACCCCCTCAAAATTTGCCACCCCTGGCGCTTCAACTATAGAGCATTCTGAGCCATTTAGAGTAATCCTGAGATTACAGTGACTAAAAAAAAAAAAAAAAAAAAGGGGGGGGGGGTCTCGGGGGAATTCCCCTCAATTTGCGAAGCACCCTTCTGTTTTCCCTCATGACATGAACAAGTATTTTTTTTCATATTTACATTTTCTCTATATTGCAAATATGTATTATTATTTTAAACTGGCTTGCTAAGTGTTATATACATTGCTGTGATGATGAAGTTCAAATAAATTTGATTGATTGATTGATTGATTGATTGCAAAAAACGGGAAAATGTTGAATTAGGCCTATGTGTGGATTTCACGATCCTCCAAGTTAATCCCCCGTCCCTCACCCGAGAAAAAAAAGGTTTGGCACCACCGCTGATTCCCAGGCCTGATGAACTATGCATATAACCTAAGCGTCTTTCCTTAGGTCTAAAAAGAATGTTGTATTGGCCTATCAAAGGAGAGGTAACGTTATTTACGCCAGGGCAATGGAGGATTTGAGAGTGGAATCAGAAAAAAAAACATTCTGACCGAGGGGGGATGAACGTTAAATTAAATTGAGAAATTTGACAAAATCCATATCTTTTATAATATGACCAAAATACAAGACCAAACTTTTTAAAAATTAAACTAAAATGTAAACAATAGCGCTTTTTATGCGATACGTGTCTGAAGCTTAAAAAATTAGAATGCATCTTTGCTATACACAGGGCAATCGAGGAGCTGCCCAAAAAATCCACAAAAGCATAAAGGTCCACTTTTGACTGATTTTTTTATTGAAAATGCTCAAAAATTGAGAGAAACTTTGACAAGAAAGTCCACTTTTTGGTGATGATATGTTCAAAAAGTCCAAAAAGACTATATTGTAGGGAAATTGTCCACTTTTACCATGTTTACAAATACACAAAGAAAAAAATTGACCACTTTTTAAGTCCCACCCCCTAAATCCCTGGCAACATTTGGTATAAATACTGTAAAAATTGCAAACAGGGGACCTGTACCATTATCCATCCAAGGGGAATGGAGAAATTCAACCTTTCGGGGCAAAAAATCTCCCCCCCCCCTTCGCTTCTGTCTCTTATTTTAAAAAAAAAAAAAAAAAAAAAAAAAAAAAAAAAAAAAAAAAAAAAAAAAAAAAAAAAAAAAAAAAAAAAACCCCCATAATAAAAAATGTCCATGTTTCCCACTCTCTCAAAACACATCAAGTTACTTCACAAATCCCTTACCGGCGTAAATAATGTCCTTTATAGTCTACCCCATATAGACACTCTCCTAGCTGTTTTCTTTCTCAAACGTTGGGCAAAGGCCTCCATCCTGCTGTCAAAAGTGCACTGGCAAAACGGGGTGTTAACTTTAACACCCTGGGTGTTAATTTTAACACCCTTCTATAGGGGATCGCACCCACTGGTGTTAGTTTACACCATTTCGGTGTTAAATTAACACCATGTTAGTGTTATATTGACACCAATTTTGGTGTTACACTGTATGATATCACACTGGTGTTAATTTTACACCACATGTCGGTGTTGATTATTTTTAACACCGCCGGTGCCAAATTGACACCATTGGTGTTAATTTAAGACCCTCCTGGAATCAATACGGGACCGTACCCTCTGGTGTTAATTAACACCAAACTTTGGTGTTAACATTTTTATTTGTAACATCTGACATCTCAGTAGAAAATGTTTGGATGGACCATGGTGATTAACGTGCCACACATGAATCCTCCTTGTAGATAAAAAGAGTTAACAACCGTAAGTGTTTATTGTTGGTTAGTTTCCTTTTGTTTGTTGTTTGTTTTTTATTCATCTATATCTTTGTCTTTGTTGGTCTTCCCATCCGGAGCCCGTATTATATAGGCCTATTTATCCCGAACGTCCCTTAAAGCAAATTAGCCACATTTTTTGAGCGCGCCCCAAATTTCAAAAAGTAGATTTTTACACGGTTGCATTGGTAACTGGCAGTAAACTATATACCTGTGAATGGTTAAGCTCGAAAGTCTATGTTTCACAAAGAAGGTAATTTGTAATTAGAATATTACGGATCTCCGATAATAAGTTCAACGGCGGTTTGAAAACGGCCTTCCAATGTGAAAAGCCGGGAAATCGCGCATGTACGTGTCTACGCTCATCCATTAGTGATGTTTTATTGCGTTCAAGCAAGTCCAGTTCGGGGTCAAGTAAGAGGTTATTTTCTCGAGATGGCACGATTTCATCATGGACGGATGCATAAACAGCTAGAATGTGTCAAAATAAGGAATAGTTTGTAGGACTGCAATGCACATAGTTATCATGCTATGTGAACAAAATAGAGTCAATGCGGGCAACATAATCCAATTGGCATTGACCTTACTTTGACCTTTATCTCGGAAAAGTAAAATTTTAAAACACTTTAAAAAGTATAGTTTTGGTATTTTAAATATTTACTAAAATAACAAGTTTCAAGTGTTTAAAACATAATCAGAGAAACTTTCAATGTTGACCCCTGTACAAACTGAGTTTGACATTTTTTGCACTTTTAGCCATTTTTATCCAATACTCAAAACCAATGGTCATAGCTGTACAAACTATACATTTTTAGAATCCTTGGACTAGACGAACAACATGGCATACATTTCAACATGATTGGGGTAATTTAAAAGGTTGACCCATGTGTAAACTTAAATTGGCCCTATTGAAAAAGTTAAACCACAATTCGACACCACTAACTACCTTGCATTGAGTAGGAGGGCCCATACTAACTACTAAAGGGTCAAAACCTTATGTGTCGGGCATGAACGAACTCATTAAATAAGGACCCTATGATATTCTGCCCCTGCTCTATTTCTTTTATCTTTTCTCTTCCCCTTACCCTTCTCTTTTACCTTCTCCTTCCCCTTCCGTCTCTGACTCCACTTATTTTTACCCTTCTTCTCCTCCCCATTTTTCACTTCTCCGTCCCTATTTTAGTTGTAGGGGGGGAATCTTCTCCCAGCCGCCGAGAAGGGATTCAGCTTTTTTTTTTGGTGGCCGGTGATCCACCCGAAAATAGTAAAATATCGGAATAATAATGGCACATTTTTGAAGCGCACCCCAATTTTCAAAATTTGATATTTTGGAACAGTTACGTTGGTATATACCTGCGAATGACAATGCTAAGAAAGAGTATTTATCATAGAAAATAGCGATTTTGTAATTAGAATGGGGATCCCAGATTGAACTTACGACAGGGCTAGAAAATGCTACGTTTATGTCTGTCCATGATGAAATAGGGCGGCGCCACGGGGGACATGGGGGCCTTGTGCCCCCCCCCCCCAATGTTTTTCGTGCCCCCCCTAGTTCCCCCCCCCCCCCCGGCCGGAAAGAAAAATGAACGATTTACTAAATTCGTTCACACAGATTAATCCTTTCAAACGAATTAATAAATCATTCAAACGGATTAGTAATACGTTCAAAAGAATTACTAAATTCGTTCCCAACGGAATAGTAATTTTTCTTCCTTCAGGGAACTGTAAATTAACTGTCCTTAATTCAGATTAAATCGTTGCAACATGATATTAGTACTATTCCCTAATGTCGTTGTGTACCTATAACTTTGCCTCCTTGAAGCTGTTAATGGGCCCGTTGATCTTTACTACGACTTCCTTGCACCCTAAATTCTGTGCCTCCAAACGTCCACAATTCACCTCTCCAATTCGTCTCAAATTTGGTTTTTTTTATTATGTTTAATGATCCAGCTTTGAACGGATACTAATCCGTTTAAAACGAATTACTAAATTGTTCTCAAACGAATTACAAATCGTTCAAAAGGGATTAGGTAATTCTTTAAACGGATTGCAGATTAGTAATCCGTTCAACGAATTACTAAATCTTTCAAACGGATTAGTAAATCAATTCAACGAATTCTAAATCGTTCAAACGAATTACTTAATCGTTTCAAACGGAATTACTAACTCGTTCAAATAATTACGAAATCGTTCAAATGAATTACTAAATCGTTCAAACAGTTTAGTAATCCGTTGAAAAAACGAATTATAAATTGGTTCTAACGAATTACTTAATCGTTCAAATTGGATTAGTAAGGCCATTTGAACGATTACTATCGTTTAATTAAACGTAATTACTAATTGTTCGAACGAATTACAAAATCGTTCAATGGATTAGTAAATTCGGTTAAAACGGATTACTAAAATCTTTCAAACTGATTAGTAATCGCTTTCAAGCCCTTTCAAACGAATTGCTAAATCTTTCAAACGGATTACTAATCCTGCAAAAACGAAATTTCCCTTAATCTGTTCAACCGGATAAGTAATCCGTTCAACGAATTACTAAATCGTCAACGAATTACTAAATCGTTCAAACGAATTACTAAATCATTCAAACAAAATTACCTAAATCGTTCAACGTTTTAGTAATGCCTTTCAACGAATTACTAATTCGTTTCTAACAAATTACTAAATCGTTCAAATGGATTAGTAAGCCGTTTAAAACGGATTAGTAATCCGTTCAAACGCATTACTAAATCGTTCAAACGAGTTACTAGATCATCATTCAAATAGATTAGTAATCCGTTCAAACGAATTACTAAATGGTTCAAACGAATGACCTAAATCGTTCAAACGGAATAGTAATTTGTTTAAACGGATTAGGGGATTAGTAATTCGTTTTCAAACGAATTACTAAATCGTTCAAACGGATTAGTAATCCGTTTAAACGATTACTAAATTGTTCACACTATTGACTAAATCGTTCAACGAACGGATTAGTTATTTGTTTAAACGGATTAGCGGATAAGTAATTCGTTTCCAACGAATTACTAACAAAATTGTTCAAAGACTGATCAGTAATCCTTCAAACGCATTGCTAATCGTTCAACGGAATTACTAATCTAATCCGTTCAAAGGAATTACTAAATCGTTCAAACGATTTAGTAATTCGTTCAAACGGGTTAGTAATCTGTTTTAATTTGGAAATTAGTAATCCGTTCAAACGAATTACTAAATCTCAAACAGATGTAATCTGTTGCCAACGATTACGAATCCGTTCAAAGAATTACTTACTGGCGTTTCAAACGGATTGTAATCGTTCAAACGAATACTAAAATCATTCAAACGAATTACTCTAAATCATTCCAACGGATTAGTAATCCGTTCAAAGGAATTTACCTAAATCGTCAAACGAATTAGTAATCCCTTCAAACGAATTAATAAAAAATCGTTTCAATAATTACTAAATCGTTTCAAACAGTTTAGTAATCCGTTGAAACGAATTACTAAATTGTTCTAACGAATTACTTAATCGGGCAATGGATTAGTAAGCCGTTTGAACGGAATTACTAATCCGTTTAAACGAATTACTAAATTGTTCAAACGAATTAAAAATCTTCAAATAATTAGAATTCTTTAAAAAACGGATTAGCATATTTATAATCCGTTCAAACGACTTACTAAATCGTTCAAACGGATTGTATCCATCAAACTAATTACTAAACGTTTCAAAAACGAATTACTTAATCGTTAAACGAATTACTAAATCGTTCAAACAGTTTAGTAATCCGTTCAATCGAATACTAATTGTTCTAACCGATTACTAAATCGTTCAAATGGATTAGTCAAGCCGTTTATAACGCGGATTAGCAATCCGTTCAAACGAATTTCTAAATCGTTCAAACGAAGTTCAGA
>JAMKCH010021322.1:0-32578 GCA_023653785.1 Ophioderma brevispina | reverse complement strand
CATCACCAAAAATCCCCGTCACCAACCACTCTCATCACTCACCACCACCACCACCACCACAACACCAAAAATCCCCGTCATCAACCACCCTCATCACCCATCACCATCATCACCCATCACCATCATCGCCCATCACCCATCACTCATCATCGATCTTCATCATCGATCATCATCCATCATCATCCATCATCATCGATCATCATCATCCATCATCATCATCCATCATCATCATCCATCATCATCATCCATCATCATCCATCATCATCGTCGATCATCATCGATCATCATCATCGTCGATCATCATCATCATCGATCATCGTCGATCATCATCATCGTCATCGTCGTCGTCGTCGATCAGTAGCATCGTCGTCGTCGTCGATCAGTAGCATCATTGTCGTCAAGTTTCGATGTTTCATTATTTCATCGTATTTGCCACCATCATCACCGCCATCGTTATTTTTATCATCGTGCCATCGTCGGCATCATTTTAAAATAGTAAAAACCGTAGCTATAGTAATCTCACCATACTACTAGCAGTAGAAATCAACTGGTTTCATGCAGTTGAATACGTATTCGACTCCTTCGAACACAGCGAATCAAACATTCAGTGGCCATTTTGAATTCACATTAAGTGGCCATTTTGAATAAGAAAACTGCTGTTTCTTGGTATTTCATTACTCTCGTCAGTTAGGAACCATTCACGTCTTTAACATACACGACTTTAAAAAGCCATTTCCTCTTATTCCACTTAATAACACGCATTCATAAGTAACTCAAACTTTCAACGCCGTTTTCTCAGAACTATAGCATTTATGCTGATTCGACAGTATGCAGAACCCACGACGATATGCACTATTTATTGGCTATTTATACTGAGATTCAGCGTTTATTGTTAAAATATACGTACAGATTGACTTCCGGCTGGGAAACCCCAAATCCCAAGTATTCTATCGCGTTTTTGCAATACCTGTTACTTGTGTTTGATGCATGGTCGCATTTCACATAAAACGCTGACGTTTTTTGCGTGGAAACCTCGCAGTTTGACATTGTTTTATTTGGATTTTTTTCAGTATAGTTTGCCTTCAAAGATCGCGGGTTTCGATGCAGACTTTCATATTATCATTTTAAAACCATTATTTGAGCAACTTTATTTTTTAAGTAATCCATTAAAAAAAACAGGGAAGATCTGGGGGTTTTGGTGATCGCGACATAAAGTATGTGGGTTTTTGGGTGGGAACGGACCCAAAACTGGGGGGGGGGGCTGTTGGCAAGTGCTCGGTGTGTGCCCTACCTTCCATATAATAAATATGGCCCGAAAAATGTCCAATTATGCTTTTATAATTTTATTTTATTCAGACACAACCTGGAAATCGGAAGAAACCTCGAAAACCTCTTCATTCATGGAGTCGAGATGATGTGGCAAAGTGGTTACGGACTTATCACAATCACCACTATCAACTATATAGTCACATTTTTGAACATCATGAGCTAACAGGTAATTCTTATATAGTTTTTATTTCTATGTCAATCTGTTTATTTTTTATTTTCTTAGTTTCTTGATTTCATTTTCTTAGTTTCTTGATTTCGTTTTCTTAGTTTCTTGATTTCATTTTCTTAGTTTCTTGATTTCATTTTCCTTGGTTTATTGTCCATTCTGGTTTAATTTGGTTTCTTTCATTTCTTTATGTTTGTATCATTAATGCTAAAGTTCCTACCCGGTGATTGCCCAAATAAAAATCTAAGAATGCTAACGAGCGGCGATATGAGTAAAGGTCCACTCCGGAATGACGCACTCTTATGGCCGTTATTGCTTGCCATACACGCTTACATAATGTGTACTAATAATTTCACTACCATAATCTACATGCTAGTATGATATGAATAAAGACTGGTGCAGATTCCACAAACGATGAATGTTGCAATAGTAGGCATTTCGTACGTGTTAAAAGTGAGTAAACAAATTTTTAGGGTAATTTGATGATGCTGGATAAAAAAAATATCGGAATGTGACAAGGGGGAAATAGTTTATACAGGAGTAAAAATGTAAAATGTCACAGTTGTGTTAAAACCTATAACAATATACTAGTCAGAATTAAAATAAGGTTTCCCTATCCCCGCCTTATAGTTTACATGGGCGTATTCATGGGGTGTGGAGGGAGCGGGCGCACAACATGAGTCTAAAATCCAAACCTGGGGGGCCCGTAGCTGTAATCTAGGCTTCATACTGTTAAAGGCTGACTCAGAGATTTTGAAATATATGTTTGTGTAATAATTGAAAATAGTCAACTTGAACTAAAGACAGACACTTAAAATGGTCAATTCCAAATTTTGAGACGAATCGGATTTCTCGTTTTCATGGAGTAAACATTTATGTAGGGATAACAGTGTCATAGGATACTGCAGTGTAAAACAAACATTCCGGATCCGGAATTTTAAAACAAAGTTGTGATTTTCTATGATTTGTTTGAAAAATGAGGGCGCCCTCCTCGGAATTTCTGAGTCAGCCTTTAAAATAAAACTGTACAAAATGTCGTTTGAACTGGCAGCTGGGACTATTCACGTGCAGAACGTAAAATAACTAGTGGCCCGTAAATATAACGGAGTGAAATTACAGCTTCAACGTTATTGTTAGGTTTTAAGTTGTTTAAACAATATTAAGAATATACACGTTATTACAATGTAATCTTATCGCATAATTTTAACGTTGTAGTTATGACATCATAGCATGATTGAAAAAAAAACGTTATATTTAGGCAAACAATTGACAATAGAGAAAATAAGAGGGAAGAAGTTAAGAAAAAGAAATTTCAAATATACACATAGTATTTATACATAATACTAATGTCACCAATATTACTTAATCATCTTACTGAGATTCAAACCAGGGTCTTAAGATTACGGGTCTTATACCTCATCCACTACACTACATTAATTTACAGTTATCAGATGGTAAAATTGAATATCTATCTTTTCCCAAATTAAGAAAACAAATTTTATACAAAAAGCAGGAACCGAGTTCTACAAGAGTTATTTATTTAAAGTATAAGGGAAAATAAGATTTTGCATTTTTTTAATGGCGTTACGATGCTATTTTACACATTTTAGAAGTTAAAAAGATTTTCATAGTTCATATTCTTACAATTAAAATACGGCAAGTTACAAAAGCATGTGATATTTCGAGAAATATGATAAAGGCTGTCGGCGTATAAATATTTTTTTTTTCTTCAAAATGTGTGATATTATTACCAAAGTACTATTTATTTACAGTTTGTCTGTTTGGAAACTGTAATTTTAGGGGCTGAACGTAATTTAAAAGGTCTGGTAAAATCACGAGCATTTTTAACAGTTGAGAATGGGTCAAAATAATATCAAACTTGCCTGAATATTAACCATTCGTGATTTACCATGTCTATTATTGTGCCTATATCTCAATCGTCTTATGATTGATATGTGCTATTTATTCAGGTCGTGCTTTGATTAGAATGAATTCGGCTAAATTGGAGAGAATTGGAGTAACTGATCCCGACGATAGGTAAAGTATCTGCAATTTTACTCTTGGTAGTTACAGGTTCCACTCCAGAGAAGTTTGACAAATTGGATGATTCATTTTTTTTTTTACATATTCCCATACTATATGAATATGTATACTAGGCGGTCCCCGGGTTTCGCGATCACCTGGCTTTTTTAAAGCACTACTTGTTTGAAAACCATTTTTTGACCTTGAATGACCCCGATGACCTTTCATCCACTAACCAATACAAACTCGGTCTTCGGAAGGTCAAGGGGCACCCACCCACAAAGTTTCAGGAACGTGCGACTCTCGGTCTCCGAGAAAATAGACCGGGTCAGACAGACACACTGACAGACCACCGGTATTAATATATAGATGGGAAGCAAGCAATCAATTAGAGCGTGTAATCCAATGGGTGCACTGAGAATACATGTTTTACAATCTCAGTCGTTTTGCAACACACAGCTTACACAATGACCGCAAGTTATTTATAGTACCTAGCTCTGAGCTAGGTGGTACAAACTATACATTTTTGGAATCCTTATGACTAGATGGACAATATGTCATACATTTCAACTTTTGGGGGCATTTTAAAACTTTGACCCCTGTGTAACCTTAAATTTGCCCCTATTGAAAGAGTGATACCACAATTTGAGAGTACTAACTACCTAGCAATGATATAGAGGGTCCATACTAACTACCAAAGCCTGTTAAACCTTTTCTGTGGTGGGGGTAAACGAACTTCTTATGATATTCTGCTCCTGCTCTAATGATTCATTTACTTTATTGTATTTCTTTGTATTTCCAGAGAGGATCTTCTCGTGCAAATTCTCCGCCTGCAGATAAAGCATCAGATGAAACTACTTCAAAAAATACAAAAAAGCGGACCGAGACCAGCAGTGACGTTTTAAAAATTGTTGGCCTCACCGAATGTACAGGGTTGTCGGCTTTTAGGACCCCCCCCCCAAAAAAAAAAAACTCTATAAAATCAGTTTTACTTAAAGGCTGACTCAGAGATTTCAAAATATAATTTTTTGTGTAGTAATTAAAAAACTTAAAAATAATAATCTAGAACTAAAGATAGTCACCTAAAATGCTGAATTCCAAAGTTACAGATGAATCAGACTTTTCGTTTTGATGCAGTAAACATTTATGCACAGTATAACAGTGCCATAAGATACCGTGTATAACCAAATTTCCGGATCGGGAATTTTGTAACAAAGTTGTGATTTTTCTATATGAAGGACTTCGATTTGAGCTTAGTTATTTCACACAGTGATTAGTATATGGACAAGCATTATGTATATGCAAAAAGCACGACTGATTGAAAATTGAGTGCACTCTCATCAGGAAATCCGAGTCAGCCTTTAACAAATTCATTTTGAATTAGGTTTTTATATAGAGTAAACTTCAGCGCACATTTTTTCTAAATTTTAGAGGTTTATTTTTTTATGTTTCTTTATTTTTTTAAATTTCCCTAATTTTGAAGTAATATTTATTTCTAGGAGAGTGAGAGAGAAGGCACTCCAAACTTCAGGAGGGTGTTTGTAACCAAATATCTACATTCTCTCGTTAGATTTTTTAAATAAAGTGTTTACTCTTTGAGAAAAATATTTTTAATATTTATTTTATAAAACACACCTTTAACTTAAAAATAGAAACACTTTAACTTCAAAATCTAACACGATTTTTTTTAATTTGATTCTCTTTCATATAACACCTTATTTGATATGATTGAAGGTGTAGTTCTTCTAGAAACAATTATTAAGTTAGGCATTTCAGTATTTCTACCAAAAACATTATGCAATTATTGACAAGTACCACCATTACCTAAACACTAAACATTTGTTTTGGATAGCACCCCAAGAAATCAAAATTATTTTTAAAATACAATATATTTGAAACCATATTAAATGAAACCAATCTTATAGATAAGCAACGACTTAAAAAAAACATGTAACAGAATGCAGATTTTTCAGCATTTTGGCGCATATTTCCATTTCGCACATTGCCAACATTAGTCCCTGTTCAAAGTCTTTGGGAAATTGAAACCATCATATCTGACACATCTCAAAAACGCTTTTTTGTAAATGCGTTTTTGAAATTCGCATATGTTTCTGACACCATTACCCACTTTTCATTCAATTGTCAATGGATCTATCCAGACCACTGTAGCTGATAAATCCTACCACTCGATCCTCAGCCTCGACCCCACAACCCACCCCCATTAAACCGAAGATGTTGGTATCATTGAAAGGCTTGTATTTTGGGCTAGGTAGCGACGCGCTACCAGCTCTATTCGCTTGGGTTTTGATCTACTTTAAAAATATTCGTGCTGTTTATATCCCCTAAAATCTACATGTGTGATAGTTTTAGCAATTTTACCTCATATGGATATACTCTTTAAGATAAGCCTAGCGAAAATGTCAACGTGCATTTACAAAAAGATATAAATGGTCAATAAAGTAGATGAGTAGAAGTTGCAGAAATATTTTCTAGAGGCTTGCTGGTTAAGTTTCCTTAAAGACACTATCAGTGATTCATCCGAAAGAGTCAAAATTTTAAAATTTGCAAGAATAGCTTAAAAGTGAAGGATAAGTCTGTAGAATTCTCATAAGTTACCTTTTCCAACTGAAGAATTTACAGAAAATGAAGAAAACTGCAGTGTTCAAAGATATGATTCTCCATTCAGTTGCATGTACGGACTAATATATCTAATTTTGCCCTTATTAGGTTGCCTCTGGTCTTATCATTTGCAGGGTATGTTAAGATACTTGTACTTGTTACAGACATGCAAGAATCTGATTTTTTTGTATGATTTTTTTCGATTTTCTGATTTAGCAAATCACTGATCGTGCCTTTAAATCGAAATCAGCATGAGCGTATTGAATTAACGGATACTTAAACGTGCTTACAACCATTCACAGCTCGTCGTTGGCGGTGTACTGTAAATACAAATTCCTTTAAAAAGGAAAGGCCTGTAAACAATGTAGTGAGGAATTGGTGCTTAAAATATATAGAGTTAATGTATATAATGTTATTAAAAGCCATGTGTATTTTGAAGCATTAAACTACACTTCAATATTAACCATTATATTTAGAAACTATTTGTTGATGAGAAGAGATGACAATTTTGCAGAGAATTTACATATTATTGTCGACCTTTATTAAATCTTCGTTAACTAGTCCCTTTTCATTCCATTTCATTTGCCAGATTAAAACAAACATAAATATATAAAAACAAACAATGATACGAATACTGTATAGCACAATCAAAATGTAAAACATCCACACGAAGGCCAATGTCCATAACACTCCTATAAAATATATAAGTATTAGTTAGTATTGCACTATCAAATTGTAAAACATCTAATCATAGAAGGATGATCATAACACATCTCTTCCCACAACTACAATAACCAAAAACAAAAGAGGACAAAGTGCACCCTGACAGGGAGGACCAAACAGTGATTAATAAAAATCACTTTAAAAGTGGCCAAACAGCAACAAGGGTTAGGCATGTAGTGGTAAGAGATGTACTGTGCCAACACAACTAGGATCCTAGGCCTTGTAAGGGTTATCATTAAAATATAGTATTAGCTATCCTTATTGCATTTTTTTTATATTTTCCCAAATTCTCACACCAGATCGCATAGTCACTACATTCACTTTGCTCATTCCACCCGCCAGATATAGAGATCAAGTTCCTCGGATTTTTCAGAACTATGTTTTCAATTTTGCTTTTAAAAACGTTTAAAAACTTGTCTTAATTTGAATTAATCGTTTATAGCAAAAATGCCATGATCTATATAAGACATGCATCTCTCTCCGTACTCCAAATATGTGTTTATTGTGGAAATTTAACTGCAATAGCCTATAAGTATATCCATCTACACACTTTTCAATTGGAAATTTCTATTTTGCTCGCCCTTTTCATCTGCAAAATATTTTTGGCTTCACTTATGGTGTTATGAGCATTAATATGGCTTTTCTACGTATTACCGGAAAATATATATTTGTAAAGTGTCATTGGTATGAGTATTTGTAATAGATAAAGGAATGCACCGTAATGAAAAATAACGGTGTTTTGATAAGGTCTGATGAGCCTGTTGGATTCTGACTAGCGGCAAGCAAGTTGTGGCATTCGTATCTTACATATAACGTCGAGAAAAGAACTAAATTCGATTTATATTATTATTCAGTTAGAGGTGAGAATATTTTTCTTTTTTTTTTTATTAAAAAATCTGAATGCAGCGTTATGTTTTTATTAATTAAAAAACACCAAATGTGGTTCATGTGTGCAGGGATTCTAACACAAAGATTAGTCGATAATAGGTTACTCTTTTAAATTAGATAATATTATGATGAGGAAAGCATGATCTGATTTGTAAGTATTAGAAATGAACCATGAGAAGATTATCCTATTGACTGTTAATAAGATCTGATGTTATTATTAGGCAGTTATGGATATTTAAGCAGGTACAGTGCAAATAACCTATGAACGCGATATCTGGCCCCGAATTCTGACACCACGAATTTGATATCTTGATACAAGTGTCCGCGGCGCAACCGTACCGAATGTTGTTCAACGCCAGGTTAGTGCTCAAACATTTTATAGTATATATAGGGAGGAGCAGAATAGCTAGGGGCCTTATTTAAAAGGAGTGCGTTTACTCCCTATACAGAAAAGGTTTGACACATTGGTAGAGTATGGCCCCCCTTACATCAAGCTAGGTAGGTAGTATGTCAAATTGTGGTATCACTTTTTCATAGGGGCAATTTAAGTTTACACAGGGTTCAAATTTAACATGCCCCAATCATGTTTAAATTGTATGCCATATTATCCATCTAAGCATAAGGATCCAAAAAAATTGTATAGTTTGTACCACCTACGACCAATTGGTTTTGGAGTTAAAAAGGTAAAATGGCTAAAATGGTAATAAAAAAAGGTCAATATCGATTTGTACAGGGGTCAACTTTAAAATCATTGATTATATTTTAAATACTTGCCAGTTTTGCATTGAGGTAAGAGACTCATAAAAGGGTTAGGTTGTATGATGTTAAATGCTTACTTACGGAGATAAGGTCAAAGACGGTCAACCCCCAATTGGTATTGTTGACATATGACCTATTTGGTCCCATAACATGGTAACTATGCATTGCAGATGGTACAAAATATTCCTATTTTTAACTCGTTAAGCTAGATGGAACAACTTCTATCATTTTCAACAAAACTTGAGCAACTTCCGATTTGACCCTGTACAAATAGAAATGACTTTTTACCATTTTAGCCATTACCCTATAACTCAAACCATTGGTCATAGATGGTACAACTATACCATTTTTGGAATCCTATGTCTAGACGGACAATTGGCATACATTTCAAATGATTGGGCATTTTAAAAGTTTGACCCCTGTGTAAACTTAAATTGGCCCATATTGAAAAGTGACCCCACAATTGAGAGTACTACCTACTAGCGTGATATAGAGGGTCCATACTAAATACCAAAGTGTCCAAAACTTTTCGTAGTGAGGGGTAAACGATCATGTTTGACCTGGGTCATAGCTCCTCCACTAATAATCCAAGTGACATGAGACTTTCCAACAATTTTTGAACGCAGTCCTCTGTTCGGAAGAAGACGCATTTTGTTCACGCGATCAATAAACATTCCAAGAGGCCAACTGGATTATGTTTAGTTTATGAATGGCATATAAATTTTATGCAGATATTAGCAAGTTGTGTGTTTGATATTGTTTTTTTTCTATAATTTATTGATTTTATTGTAAAAATGGTAACAACATTTTGCTGCCATAAGAAATGTTTTCAATAACAACTTACTCCTCTCAATCTTCAATGCGTCCGATTCGCTTCTCGCTGTCAGAATCATCGGCAATATAAAGCTGTTCAGTTCACGGAGATCGTTGAGGATGCCATTGGGAAAAGACGACTGTCACATCAAGATAAACAGGAGTTTAGCAATGGCTGCGACTACAGTTGTGCAGTGCAAAACTGTGTTACCTTTTATTGTCACACGGTGAACCCAAAAGGGTGAAAAAATTTCACTCTGACCCCAAAGCAAGGCCGAATGCAGGATTTATTTGTGGGGTGCGGGACTTCGAACCCTCCCCCCCCCCTCCTTAAAATGAACATCTCATCACCAAAAAGTGGACTTTCTTGCCAAAATTTCTCCAAAATTTTTGACCTTTTTATCCAAATTTGCAGCAAAAAGTAGACCTTTTGCCCCCAATGGAAGTCTTTAACAGCAAAATTAATGCCAGAGGTCAAATTTATTTGATTGCTGGAAGCTTGTCGCAGCAATTTCAAGTTAATATCAAACAATATTTAATATCCAAATGGCATGATACTTTTACATCATGAAGCAACTGTTTTTCAAGGAATTTGTAACCAAAATAAAATGCTTCCATTGGTTTTAAGATGATAAACTGAATTTAAATTGATAGTTACACTTAGCACTTGAAAACTAAATTCATACCCTTCGGTCACTCAAACGTGTGAAGAATAAAACTTTTTTTTCAAACAAAATAAAACTCAAAATTAAAGTCGGCTTCCAGTTAGGTAGACCCGTCTACACATAACACACCAAGTGGGCTCCGTTTGCTCTGAAGTAGCTTCATAAAGACCTGATATGCCTTTTTCTAAATAAAGCAACTTTGGTGCTATAGCCTAACCTATCAGAGTACTGCCAACATCCATGAATTTCACATTAACATTTTGCTTTGCTAGGCAAAATGGGCAAAGAGATGTTGACTCTGCGATGACTTGAGAGGTTCTGCCCTGAGTTCTAGGCTCTCTCATTAAACAAAGGACTGTGCGTACAGAAAACCTGCATATCAATGTGGGAGTTGGCCACTTCGAACAATAACTAGATCACTAAGTCGATGCATTGGTGATCAGAAGGGACTGTCCACTTTTATTTTAAAGCAGTGACACTTTCATCCCTCCCCCGATTAACTAAATGGATGCTGAAAACAATTTACTCAACTTATTACACCACTTAAACATAATTGGACTTAAAAGGTCAGCACTTAGAATCAATCACATGGAACCTACCTTATTACAGATTGGCAGTTTCATAGAGCTCAAAACTGTAGGAATAAAAAAATTTAAACCTAATATTTTCATACAGACTCCTGCTCATATAGTCAGCTCCAATGTTTGCGCTGCCCTTAATGGCTTCCATCCTGAAATGGTATGGCTGTAATAACAACGCCCAGCGCATTATGCGACCGTTTGCTACCTTGGAGCGCTTCATGCAAATCAGGGGCTGACGGTCTGTTCTAAGACCAATTATTGTCCGTATAAGTACGCTTCCAACCACAACCACATACACCACAGCCAGACATTCTTTCTCCATTCTCTCTCTCTCTCCTGTCAGATGGTGCCCATAGGCACTGCTGTGGCCTTCACGAGAGCTCGCCATTTTCCTCGATCCCTAGCCAAATTTGCAGCTTTTGCCACACTCCTTCCAGTCCACTCCTTTATTCCATCTGTCCAAGCTGTTGCCGGACGACCTCTTCCTCTATGACCTTTCACGGCACTCTGAACGATTTGCTTCTCAATGCTGTTCTCTCTTCTCATAATGTGACAAACTATTCAGCTTCCTCTCTCTCTTATCAGTTTTCTTAATATCAGGCCTCATCCAATTTTTTCTAACACCCATTCGTTCTTTTATCCTGCCAGGATATTTACAGAAGCCTCCTATAACACCACACTTCAAATGAATCGATGTGTTTGTTATCACTTTTAGTTGGTGCCCATGATTCACTTTCATAGGTGGCAACACTGAAGACAGTTGCCCTTAGCAGCCGCAGTTTTAGCTCTGTTGAAACTCCTCTACTCTTCCAGATGTTTTTTATGTTTTGGGTGGTGTTCCTTGCAATAGCTAATCTTCTCTTGATTTTAGCGGTACTGTCGCCTCGTTGTTAATGAGCGAACCAACGTACTCAAATTCGTGTACCTCTTCAATCAGCTGACCATCTAAGACAAAGGCATCGTCAGTTCGTAATGAATCCAGAACCATTACAAAATATCATTTCTGGGCATTGTTGAGTTTCTTATTCAAGTAAAGGACGGGAAATTTAATGCCATGAAAATCCTGAAGTAGTGCCGCACCAATAGCAACATCACTGGCGTCTGTACGGAGGATGAACTGTTGACTGAAGTCTGGAAGACGCAAGATCGGTGGCTTTGCCAACATACTCTTCAAAGTACAAAATGCTTCTTCTTGACTAGACTCCCACTCGATCTTGTTAGGTTCACCACCTTTCGTCTTGTCAGTCAATGGTGCGGCTATGGCTCCAAAGCGTGGAAATATACTCTCTGTAAAATCCTGCAAGTCCAAGAAAGGATCTCAACTGAGTCTTTGTCTGAGGACGAGGAGCATTTTGAATGGCTTCAAGTTTGTGTGGATTTGGTTGCAAAAGCCACTTCCAACTACATGGCCAAGAAATTCAACCTTCTCAAAACAAAAGAAACACTTAGAGGGTTTAGCGGTCAAATTGGCCTCTCTAAGTCTCTTCATCATTTGATTCAGTCTCTCCAAATGACTTTCCCATGATGCAGTGTGTACTAATAAGCGAGCTTGAAGCGAAGCTCTTATAGACTAACACGTATACCCGATCAACGGCTTTTGATGTCCTCTCCAGAGGGCACTTTGATCGCTGCCATTTTTGAAGAGCGCACCACGGCTTTGGGTTGTTTTGATATTAACGAGAATTTGTTTTAATTGTATCTACTTGTTTTATTTTGCTAATGCTTTTATTTATCGTATTCTTATCCTTTTAGGATGTTTTTTTTATGTGTTGCCTGTGCATAACGCATGCCTTTTGTTTGTTTCCGATGTGCTCAAATGTAACAAAAAAAAATTATGCCTCTTCACAAGGTCACCGTTAAGAATAAGGAACATAATATTAATATTTACGTCATACTATTTAGGTCTACAGGTGGGAAAAAAACAACATGATTGACAAATTTTATTCACTTAAGTCTGTTCAGATAGCTCTCACACTGGATATCATGTGTATTATTTATTTATTGTTCAACGAAGGGGAAATGTTTTCACATTATAGTCAAGGACTGGACCGCTGATTTTGGGGGTCTAGCTGCACTCACCTACTAGAAAGTTTGAAGTATGTTTTTTGTTAGAAACTGCCTAGATACATTTGGTTTGGATATAAAAAATTCTGAAATCAGGGCAAAGATTTGAATATAACACTTTTTATATTTCGCTGTCTGCCAATAGGTCAAATTTTGAGCAATTTTTTTGAGGGGTAGGGGTAACACTTTCGAGCACACTTTCAAATCTGAACACAACGATCCTAAAATTGTTATCTTGAGTAAATTACAAAGGTTTATATCAATATTGTGTTTTTTAAAACTATATTTTTGTTTGGTTCAATAGGTATTATAGATTTTTAGTATAAATGCAATTTTGGGTCAAAATTTATGCAAATTTGTGGTATTTGCTTTTTAATATTTATCCATAACACATAAATGATTGAATTGAACTAATTTTTCGTTTCTTTGTAGACGATAAAATGCTGGTCCGTTTTTGGGAAAGTTTGAAAACCCCTTTTTTGTTACTTTTTTAGTAAATAAATTAGCTAATAAATTACGAAATTTTTTTCCCAAAATACTTAAAAAGTTCGTGATTTTTTAGCATGTTGAAGAGTTACGGGACGATTCAACTTATTTTGGTGCCCCTTGGTAGTACAGAATGGTTCAAAGTTATTTTAAGGTTCAATGTACATAACAAGTACCATCAAGTCAGGTAAAGTCAGGCACTGGCACTATTTTTAAATGGTAACCAGTAACCCCTTAGAGCTGTGAATGACTATAGAAAATAGTTATAGGACAATAACTTTTGAAGTTTTTTCCACCATATCAATGTAACTTGCACATGGTGTGACATTTAGTAACTATCTTAATCGAGTACGTCATAAGAGCAATTACTGTTTGCCCAAAAATGCAAACAGACTCCAAGATGCACGAAAACGGTGATTTTTTAGCATGCTGAAGAGTTTCTGACGATTTAAACTTATTTTTTCGTGATCCTTGATTGTCCCTGAAGGCCTCAAACTATTTTGGTGTTTGTTGTACTTATTAAAGCCACACCTAAAGTCAGAATATCAATTTCATTGTTTGCCATGGTAACCATTGACCACTAGAGCTGTGATAAAAATAGTTTTCCATCACAATAACTAATAGTTTTTTTGACCCATATGGTGTGACATTAGTAAACATTTGAATATATTAACCGGTCACCAAAAAAAATATTACCATAGCAACACACCAAAATAAAATTTGATATAATTTGTGTTTTCACCTTTTAAGAAGCGTCCTTCGACACCAAGAACACCACTTTCGTTCGTGAATAAAATGTTTTGCATGAAATTTTATATCATGTGAAGGGTCATAGCAAACGCGAATCAGCAATAAAGTGGAATTTTAAAATCGTCTGAGTTGGAATTGACATAAATTGTTTGTTAAAAACGAACTTGCAAACGCCACAAAAAGTTAATGACCCTTGCATTATCCCTGTTTTTAACATCATATTTAAAACCCAAAACTTGCTATTTTTAGGCAATCCTGTATTTGTAAATATATAGGCCACAGTAATAAATTCCCTAACGCTTCTAAGGACAAAAATCAATGGCCCATGGCCCCGCTCAAACCGCATAAAAATAGTAGAGTTCAAAATTTTAGTCCCATTCTGGAAATCATAGCCGTTATATATAGCGCCCTTGGTATACGATGTGGTCTATAGTGACTCCTTCAACCCTTCACACACGTGCCTCCTGGTGGCCTGTCCGAGAGAGACAACATTTTGAGGCATCTTTTAACCCGTGCCTCCTGGTGGTCCTGTCGAGAGAGAGCAAAATTTTGAGCATCTTTTACCAAGAACACAAAGTTTGGGAAGAAAGTTTTGAATGCGTCTTTTTTTTGTACCTTCAAGGATGCCTGAGCGATTTGTGGGTCCAAAACTTCAGTGAAATGTGGGGATTCTTAGCTAGAGGGCGAGGTATTTTCAAAATGGCACGCACATTTCCGCGATAAGGTGGCTAATTGAAGCCAAAAACAGCTATCGAGAGCTCAAATGGATTTTTGGCACTTCTTAACACCTAAGTTCTTTCCCCACTTTCCCAAAGGATTATTTGCACGAAATTTATACCACACATGCAGGGTCATACGACTAACTAACACTTCAGAATACAATAGAATTCCACAAAGCAACCTTAAAATTTAAGGGCAAAACATTTTTAAAGTTCATAAAAAGAACAAAAATTTACACGGCCCTCTGTTTCCAAAATATTTACCGGTATGTGGAATGAACAAGTTGTTAATATGTGCTCTAAGGTCAATCTAACCTGTACTGAACAACAAATATATAGATTTTTTTCAGATGTCATATTTCTGGTAGGTGGCATTGTCGGCCGTTAACTTTTCAATTAGTTGGTACAGTGTGTGATTCTTCGTCTATCCGTGTCCCAAACACAGTGGTTCTCAAATTATCCAGCCGAGGTGGGTACAACATCTGCTGCTTCACTGAATTCCACAAGGTCCTTGTCTGTGCTTGTGCGCCAGCAGTGGCCAGGCGCATGAGGTATGATTCGGAAGGTATTGTATATGTAAGGTAAGTGGCGTGATGAGGTATGGCAAAGTCAAAGGATCACTATCAACATATTAATGGTTAACTGAATTTTCTATTATTATTTATTGTTTAATTTACATGAATATATAAATATTTAAATAGGAAATATTCTTAATTACTTTTTTTATTTAATATTTTTTTTACTGAAACCCCGTTTGGCGGACAGGGCGGTTCAAAAAGTTACACCAATCACAAAAAATGAGTCGGAAAAAGTAATATTTTTGTCTAGTCGTAAAACTTGCAAAATGGTAGTTTCTGGGGTCTATGACCCCCCCCCCCCCTATACACGTAAGTGTTAGACTAGTTAACAGTGCTATTCCAATAATGAGGATGTTGAAAAGTACCCATAATAAAGAGCTTTTTTTCAAAATGGCACTATAAACCCTTTTTGGGGACGTTTATAAATTATAATCAATTAAAAAAATCACCTTATGATTATGTTTGAAGGTTAATTACCACTTTATTATTTCATTTGACAATTCATACTACACTATTGCTGGTGATTAGGAGTGCCATTGCATAAATGCTAAATCCTCATTAAAATCCATTTGCCCAACCAAGCTCTCTTAACCGTGTGTTTTGGTGAATTTTTTTAGAAATGATAATTTCGTCTGATTTTTGCGCCATCTAACGCTATGGGGCAGATGATAATTTCAATGAATGTACTCACAATCAGAAATTCTGTTAAAAATCATTGTATAAACTTTATTTTCTTAAAAGTAGACATTAAGTAAACTCTCTCAAATTGTGGGGTACACGCAATTGACAACATGACAGGCAAAGGGCATTGAAAAATGTTCAACTAGATTTAATGCTCATTCCACGCAATACATAATCAAAGTGACGGGCAGACTATAATGCTCCAAATTTGGCATGAAATTTAGTTGAACAATATTCCTAACAGCCGTTTGTTTTTTCTAAATGTAGGTCGATTTACAATGTATTTGACCATTTCACACTCATGTCTGGAATATTTTATTCAAATTCAATATTACAATATGACTTTCTTATCATACATTATGAGGGTGAAGTGTGATTCCCCCAATTAAATTGTTCCCTGCCTCTCCCCCAATAAATGGCCGGTTAATTATTGCATGTGAGTAATATTTTGTTTGAGCTGCTACATAATCTTTCATATAAATTTGACCATTTAGCGGGCCAAGATGTCTCCTCTGCTAAAAATCATTTGTCGTATCTCGAAGAAGCCTCACAAAAAATGGGCTTTTTGTCTCACACCGTTAACGCTAAGGTTGAAATCACTATAAGCCACCCCACTATTAGTGGGGTATTGTAAGTACGGATTGCTATCAAAATACATCAAAAATATATACAAAATGGGCATCAAAATAAACCAAAATTATCAGCAGTAGTCAGAAGGACTCATTTCGAGGGTCCAAAAAAATTGGATCAATAATTTAAAAACTGGATGTACAATTACACGATTCGAGCTCAGCGATTTGGGTGATGGGTATGAGGTTTTGTTTTTTACTTCGGGTGGTGTGTATGGTTCTTTGTTTTTTAATTTTATTATTTTGTTAATTTCATATTTGTGATGGTGGTGGTGGGTCTTTGTTTTTTTACTTTGGGTGGTGGGTATGAGGAGATTTTCAATTGTTGTAGGCTATTTTCTCTGCTCTTGCCTATATGTTATTTTAACAATTTAATTTTGAATGAAATCATGCTAACATTTCTACTAGTTTTCACCATCCATAAGTTTTTGGTAATGGGCAAAGTTGTTCGATTTCCCAAGGGCACTAATTGCCAATGTAGTTACATTATGTGCACATTAGATGCGTGACCTTTTCATAATATTCAAAGCACTGAAACAGGGGGACTCTGAATTGGGGGGACATTTTTTTAAATTTGGAAAAAATTGACAATTTCCTTCCTCCCCAGCTGTCCATCAAACTGGGTGATATTGGTGGGTGGGGGGGGGGGGGGGTATTGTGACAGCCCGATTCTGTGTGCGTGTTTGAATTTGTGTGTGGGTGTGTTCCATTTTTGGTTATATTGACTGGTTTTTTTTTGTATCTCCTGCCCAACCACTTGGGTGTCTTAGCGCATCCACAAGTCCCCATCGGTAATGTTTTGCGGTGGTTCAGGATTGTTATTCAACTGAGTCAGCTGATCCGGGCCGCGTTTATCCATATAACTGACGCTTATAACGCTTGGGCTAATTGTTAACGATAATTTTGAAAATTCACTATAAGCCACCCCACTAATAGTGGGTATTTGTAAGTAAACGGATGCTATCAAAATTAAATCTAAAATATATCAAAAATGGCATCAGAATAAATCCAAAATATATCAGCAGTAGGCAGAAGGACTCATTTCGAGTCCAAAATGAGCAATATTTAAAAACTGGATGTAAAACTACACATTGAGCCAACGATTTTGGTGAGGGTTATGATGTGTTGTTTTTTTTTACTTCGGGTTGTGGTATGGGTCATTGTTTTTTACTTTTGGATAGTTGGTGTGGGGTCTCTTTTCTTTTTTTTTTTTAACATTGGGTGGTGGGTGGGTCCTTGGTTTGCAGCGAAACTGATCCGAAGAACCACTAGCCCAGGTTCATAATAGGTGTACTCTGATTTTGGGGAGAGGTCATGGTTGGGGCCGATAAGCACTATCAGTGATTTTACTAAATCAGATAATCGAAAAAAACTATTAAAAGTATGATTGTTTGAATCTGTACAAGTAAAGTTATCCTAACATACCCTCCAAGTGATAATACCACAACCAACCACAAGACAAAATCAGATTTTTAAGACATTTTTAGGTCCAAAGTTAGATAACTATTGACAGAAAGTCAACTTTTTGGCAAAAAAAGAATGTCAAAAGATCCCCCAAAGGAACCATTTTAGGGGGGTTTACACCACAAAAAAGGTCCACTTTTTCGAAATCCCGCACCTCCTCCCTCCCCCTGTAAATAAATCCTTCGTACGGCGGCCCTTGGGTCCGTTCGCGAACCTCATGCGTAACCCCTACGTGTATACTACCATGCGTATGTCCTACATAATAGACCTTTTCATACCATTTACACAATGCTGGGATAAATTAGTCCACTCATGCATGACAGAGTATGCACGTAGGTTTACGATTGAGTTTCGCGGACGAACCCCTGGTTTACTGGTTTTATTTTATTATCCTGCTCCCAATCGCTTGTAAGGTGGGTCATTGGAGCATTTCGTGACCGTGGAGGCAAGAGCATCATTTCGTAATGGCTTTGTGTTCTAAGAAGTCAATTAACTAATTTAGCTGGGGTGCCCTCATGAAAGTGTGGGGCGGAATCCAGGAGGGGTAAATTCTTAAAACAGGGGTCAATGAAATTGCTTGCATTGCGGCATGCCGTAAAAGGTAACCAAAGTATTCGCCTTGTTGCAAGGATTTAAAAAAGGGTATATAGTGTGTACTACCTACAAGTATGGTACGGAGGTATAAGACAAAATGGTAAATGTCAAAGGTCTCACCAAGGTTAAAGCCTTAATATGGCACCGATTTTCTTAAAAATGGTCTCATGGTTAACCTTGCCAAAGGGATTGTTCAAAAGTAGTTGGTCCAGTTTCATATGCGGTGTACTACGGTGTGGTGGATATGAGGCGACACAGATTGAGGTAAAAGGGTATGTAGGTAGATTCAATAATATAAATAATAATAATTAATAATAAGAGCATTATAAAGCGCCATTTATGTAGGCAACCTATTCCGGGGCGCTGTACAAAGAGTTACATAACAAGAAAAACAGAAGAAGAAGAACAAGAATTCACATGAACATGTAACCTAAAGGAGGAGCAAAAAACATCAAAGTATGGAACTTTGACAAACACATGGAGAGTCAAATAGCATAATCGGAAAATTGCAATAATTAAACATTATAGGTAAATTGAAACAAAGATGTCTTAAGAATGTTCTTAATTATTAACTGAAACACAAACTGCGAATGTTTCTAGGAAGTGAGGTCACAAGGTTGTAACATGAAGAAAAAGCTCTATCCCCCAATGATGATAGGTTTCTGGTAATGATAAGAGAAGTTATCTGGTACGATCTGAGAGTCAGGGTTGGCAAGTATGGCGTAAGAAGATCATTAATGTAAGATGGGCAAGTCCATTTAGTGCGTCCATGTTAGCAGCAGCACTGAAGTGGATCCGTTGTCGAATGGGTAGCCAAGAAGTTGCATAAGAGTTGAGTTATGTGTGTATATATTTGCGAGCTTTTGAGAGAACACCGCGGGCTGCATTTTGGTTTCGATGAAGTTTATCAAGAGGTGTTAGAAATTCCATACAAAAGAGCATTACCATTTTCAAGTCGGGAGGTGATAAGGGAATGAACAGAAATTGAGGCAGTGTCGTCAGACAAAATTTTTCTGATTGAGCTGATGTACGAATGTGAAAATAAGGGAAGGACAAATTTTCTTCACTTGTTCATCCATGACATGTTTTCATCAAGCAATACCCCTAAATGCGAGCAGAATGTGTAGACATGCTATAGGTTGGCCAAATTTGAATATGATGCTCCTGGATATTTTAGCATGCAAATGCCTAGTTGTGACATGACAAGTTCATTTTTGTCATCATTTAGCTTAAGTTTGTTAGCAGTCATCCAAGACTCTTTATACTGCCTTGGTCAGGAGTGACTTTGAATATGGTAGCTGTCTTTGGGAGTGGGACCTCAAAAACACAATATCCATTTAGTGAGGGCGTCCCCACGACGCGCTACCAAATTTATGATGCACTTTCCTGACCTGGACTAGTAAAAGAACGTTTAATCAGTCTTGATCTTCTTCCATTAACATCTAGAAGAGAGATCAGGATATATGCTTTTGTATAGATGTAAGTTGGGGCAATATGATTTTGATGTTTTAATATATGTTGTTTTTAATCTTAACAACCAACCAAAGACCAAAATCAGATATTTTAGACATTTTAGGTCCAAAGTTAGAGAAAAACTATTGACAAGAAGTCACTTTTGACGAAAAAGATGTCAAAAGATCCCCAAAAGAACCCATTTTGGGTGGGGTTACCCAAAAAAGGTCACTTTTTCCAAGTCCCGCACCGCCTCCTTCCCCCGGTAAATAAATCCTGCGTTACGGCCCTGGGGTCAGTTTCGCGAACATCCTGCGAAACCCTCGTGTATACTAACCAGACGTATGTCCTACATAATAGACATTTTCATACCATTTGTTGCCCATCGCGTTGTAGGTGGGTCATTTGGAGCAATTTCGTGACCGCGGAGAGCAGAGCATATTTCTCAGTGGACCTTTGTGTTATAAGAAGGTCAATGAATAAATTTACGCTGGGTGCCCTCATGAAAGTGGGCGGAATCCAGGAGGGGTAAATTCTTTAAAACAGGGGTCAATGAAAATTGCTTGCATTGCGGCAGTGCCGTAAAAAGGTAATCACAGTGTTCGCCTTGTTGCAAGGATAAGGGTATAGTTTGTACTCCCTACAAGGTATGGTTACGGATGGTATAAGACAAAATTGGTTAAATGTCTAAGGTCATCAGCAAAGTTCAAATCTTTAAAAGTGCACCGATTTCTTAAAAAAGGGTCTGAATTTGTTAACCTTTCCACAGGGATTGTTTCAACAGTAGTTGGTCAAGTTTCATCATGCGGTGTACTCCGGTGTGTGGTGAGATATGAGCGAGAGTACCACGATTGAGGGTCAAAGGGTATAGTAGGATAGATTAATAATAATAAATAATAATAATTAATAATAGCATTTATCGCGCCATTCTCTCTAGGCACACCTATTCCGAGGCGCGGTACAAAGAGTTACATAAACAAGTAAAACAAAGAAACAATAACTTCAACATGACATGTACCTAACGGAGGAGAAAAACAAAAAGTAAGGGAATTGAACAATACACCTTGGAGCAAGAGTCAAATAGCAATAATGTTGAAAATGCATAATAAACAATTATAGGCAGATTGAAAACAAATATGTCTTAAGACCTGTTTCTTAAATTCATTAAACTGAAACACAACTGCGAAGGTGTATAGGAAGTGAGTTCCACAATCTTGGTGCACAATGAAGAAAAAGCTCTATTCCCCCAAATGATGATAAGGTACTGGTACTGATAAGAGAAGTTATCTGACGATTGAGCGTCCGGGTGGCGCAAGTATTATGCAGCGTAAGAAGATCATAATGTCAGATGGTTTGCAAGTCCATTTAGGCTTTCCATGTTAGCAGCAGCTAGAATCTTGATTGTATCCGTTGTCGAATGGGTATAGCCAATGAAGTTGCATATGAGTTGGAGTTATGTGATCATATTTGCGAGCTTTTTGAGAGAACACGAGCGGCTGCATTTTGTGTTCGCTGAAGTTTATCAAGACGGTTGTTTGAAAATTCCATACAAAAGAGCAAAGAGCTAGTACCATTGTCAAGTCGGGAGGTGATAAAAAAAAAAAAACCACAAAATGGGCATGAACAAGAATGAGGACAGTGTCGTAAGACAAATTTCGATTGAGCTGAGGTACGAATTTTGAAAAATAAGCGAGGACTGACAAATTGTCTCACTTGTTCATCCTTGGACATGTTTTCATCAAAGCCAATACCCCCTAATTGCGAGCAGAATGTGTAGGACTGAATTATAGTGTTGGCAATTGAATATGATTCTCCTGGATGTGCATGCAAATGATTAGTGTGAACATGACAAGTTAATTTTTGTATATTTAGATTAAGTTTGTTAGCAGTCATCCAGGACTATTTTACTGCCTTGGTCAGGAGTGACCTTGAATATGGTAGATGCCTTTGGAGTGGACCTCAAAACACAATATCACTCTTATTGAGGGCGTCCAAAGAAGAGCGGGGGATACCAAATTTGATGCACTTCCTGCCTGGACTATAAAGAACGTTTAATCAGTCTTGAATTTTCCATTAACCTCTAGAAGAGAGATCAGTGATATGTGCTTTTTTCATAGAGGTAAGGTGGGGCAAATGATTTTGATGTATAATTTGTTGTTTTAATATTAACAAACCAGCAGAACCGTCCCACCACCAGACGCTCTTCAGATATATCCTCTCTTTCTTGTGTGCTTTTTATCTCATCAAGAGGTGTGTAAGCAGAAGCTCACAGCCATTTCTATTTTAACCGTATAGTTCTATTGTGGAATCAGCTGCCACTTCAAACTAGAACAAACTAACCTACTGCTTTCTTTTTGCAAAAAAAAAGTTTCTGATTTTTGAAAGCAAATTTAATTCCAATTTGATTCAGCAATACCTGTGCACCTGGGTTTCATTTGCGTGTTCAAATGTAGCGCCCATTTGTTTTTTTTTTTCTCTCTCTATCTCCACAATGATTTTTTTTTTTGTTTTATTTATTATGAGGTGGGACGGTTCTAGTGGATTTGCACTGTTGCTCTCCATCCTTTTCGCTGGTCATCTTCAAATTTGTATTTTTAAATGTTGTTTTTTCTATTCGTATCTATGTGCCAATACTTTTTCATTGTCCCAGTGATGAAAGCTTAATAAATAATAAAATAATAAAATAACGGACTTAAATGTCTGCCAACAACATTCAATTTGGACCGCACATGTGATTCATCGTCAGGGGGAAGGCATATCATAAGAACAATAGAGTGTGCTGTGTCTTGTCACTATGCGGCAATTATGGGCCATTAGTATTCCGTGTAATTAAGTCCATGTTTACGAGCAATATCAGCAATGGCTTTCAGTGAATATATAAGAAAAAGCAGTGGCCCCAAGACAGAACCCTGAGGAACCCTCCAAACAGGAGCATTGAAGGTGAAGATAAAGTTCATTAATATTTGTTTACCGATTGCTTTTGGTGCTAAGGTATGAGCAAATCCATCAAGCAGCATGACCGTTGACACCAATCGACTCCAGGAGACATTTGAAAATTCCATGGTCTATGGTGCAAAGGCTTGCCAGACAGATACAACAGCACTAGAAACCACATATTGTTATCAAGAGAAACATAAGAATCATTTTGCCGTATTACGAATGCAGTTTCAGTTCATGGTATTTTTTGTAGGGGATTGAAACGGAGCAAATAATTCATTCTTAGACAGGTACATCAGTCAAGCGAGAGGCAACTACTTTTTCAATGATTTTTGACACCAAATGAGATTAGAAACTGGCGATAATTTTTGATGAATTATTTGCAGCCGTTGTGGCTTCTTGGAGTAGTGGCGAGACCAAGGCTTTTTAAAGCAGTTCGGGAAGGAAGCAGTATCCAGGGAGAGATTGACGATGTTGGTGTGATAGGTGGCGAAGGGTATCCCAACTTAATCTTGAGCATCCAAGTAGGCTGTGGATCTAGGTCACATGATTTAGATGGAGCTGATGATATCAGTTTGAATTTCCTCCTGACGATGCAGTGTAAATCTGCAAAAAGAGAGTCCATTTGATTGTTAGACTAGTCAGGTGAATGAATACGTGTTCCTATCAGAGTTATCCAAGGCTTCACGAATAGCGACTAATTTTGGAAGTGGAGAAATTGTTGAAGGAGTTTGCAAGTTCTTCTGCATTGTCAGAAGAAGGAGTTTAGGCTTCCCTTTTTGATGTAGCAAAGCTTCCACAACCTTAAACAGCTTCTTTCTGTGATTTTGTTAAAGTCTTGGATTTTTGCTGATGTGTGGCGTTTAGGCATCTGCCACATATGAGTGACAAGAAGACGCGGGTGTTTAAATAGGTCTCTGTACAATTTCAGTTTCTGTTTGTCTCCATCGCCTTCAAGTTGTTTGCGCTTCTTTTGCGTTGGCCATTCATCATATACAAGGGTTTGTGGGTTAGTTGGGCCGCAGTTGTGAAATTGCGATGCATAGAGGGGCATGCTTGTTGAGAATGGTCCTCAGTGTAGTATCAACTGCAAGGCAGTCGTCAAGATCAGATTCAGGGAGTATTAGAAAAGCTGAATTCTCTATGTCCATTTTAAAATCATGTGGTATGTCTTCAATTGCGGTAGGAAAATGCGCTGTTTTGATGTTTTTGTGGGTTTAGCAGGTTTTAATTTGCAGTGAATAGCACCATGGTCAGACAAACAAGGACGGCACATGGGCCGAGTTGATTAGGTTATCGCAGGATGAGAGTTATTACGAGATCCAAGGTGTGTCCTTGTATGTGCGTAGGTCATGGATTAAACTGGTGAATTATAAAGGATTTTTCACGACTTTCTTTCAATTGATTTGCATGAGGATCATCAGCTACATCCAAATGGAAATTAAACTCTCCAACCAGAAGTGAATTTACATGAAGAAGCAATAAGTGAAGATAACAACTGAGAATTAATCAAAGAACATGCGTGGAGTTGACTTTTTCTCTTACTATAATGTTGCACGAATATTATAACAACAAGTTTTACAGGTGAAAAGTTCCTTTAACAATCATATCACAGATAGACTTTCAAAGTGGATGCGAGTTGAACACAGCACACTCCTTGTGTTTTTGAGATCTCCTGTGAAGTATGACAACAACCACCCCCCCTTTCTGTTCCTGCGGGGAAGGTGGATTTAAAAATCATAGCCAAGAGGAGTGATATCCCCAATGCTGCCTGTGCTTATCGAGTCACTTAGCCTGTCTCAGGTAAAGCCACAATATCCAAAATTGTGCTCAAGAAAATAGTCACTTAACATTCAGTTTGTTGCAGATAGACTGTGCATTTAAAACACAAAGGTCTATGAGGGGTTTCTTGAGGAGACGCATTTTATTGTTTGAGGGAAAATCATTCGAGGTGTCAGTTATTTCCTCAGATATTATTCCATCAGTTTCAAGGTGATGAAAGTCACAGCATGCAGATTGGTTTTTCTGTTCCTTTTTGTTCCTCTACGAGTAGGTTTGACTGAGTTTATGTTTAGAGATTGTATTGACAGCCATGATCCCGAGGTGGTAGGCAGAATTGGTGAGTTTAGCTGAGCAAGGTGTTTCTGTCATAGGTGTATTTTAGATTTTCTGGTATCTAGTTACATAATGTGGTTTTGCATCCTATGGATAGTTGGTCCAGGTCCCGGATGGGGGTTCGATATCACCCCATAAAATGAGACGATAACGGAAAGATGCTGAACTATTCCTGTAGTATGAGTCCTAGGTCCAACAAGTGGTATTAAGGGTGAAAGAATGATTGAAAGAACACAAAGGTCTCGTCACCCCTGATGAAAAGTTGTAGTAGCTCACCCCCATTTTAAAGGATGGGGTTAAGCCAAGGGAAGAGGGCCAAGGAGCAAAAAATAAACGTTCCCATGGTGAAATCAATAATCCGTTTCTGGAGACCATTGTCAAAGTTGTTGATGCTATAAGGGAGGCTCAAGTGGCCTGGAGTAGAGTCTCAAGTGGTCTGGATTAGAGTACACCAACAATAGATGAGTCACTGAGGATGTAGTACAAGTGGTTTGAAGTTGTGATCCAAGTTATGTCACAGTCCACCCCCAAGACCACCAATTTCAACAAAATATAGACAGAAAGTTTACAAAATCCACTAAAAATGTTGATAAATCCATATCAAATCCAATACCGAATGCTCCCCCAACATCAGCAGATGGAGAAAGCTTAGCTCTTCCTGGGTAGTTAATAAAAAATTCCGGGCACAGTCATGGTGCATATCCAGGGTAAATTTTAACACAAATGTTCGGAGAGAGAGATGTGCAACACGAGGTGCTCATCCAAACAACCAAACGACAACAACCTTAAGATTAAGGGGCCTTCTATCATTTTGCTTAGGTTTGATGGTGCTGTATTTCCTGTCCAAACGATTGGGCCAATTGCAGCCAAACATGATCAGAAGAACCACGGGCCTAGGTTCAATTGTGGTGATTGTCAAATCCAATTGTGGGTGGAGATGAGAATCATGGGGATCTTTGAAAATTATCCATTTGTTGTTTTGCGCAAATCAAAGCTACGATCACCAAATTTGGCCAGTCAGTACTACAGCCCAAGCCCCACAGTCACCCTAGGCCCTATGAGGTTTCACACAGAGTGAGGTCAAAAAGTAATGTGGATGAAGAAAGGAGCATTCCTGTCTTTTGGTTACGTTTTGGAATTTATCTCTTGCCCAAACACTTGGTGGGCCAAATCTGCAGCCAAACTTGATCAGAAGAACCACTGCCAAGGTTCATATGTGGTGGATTGTGACGAGGTCATCAAAATGGGGGTCCAAAGGGCATTTGGGCCAATTAAAGGGCTTCTTGATGCAAATGAGCTAATTTGACAAATTGTGGTAGAATGATGAAACTGTGTGGTTGTGTGGTAACATTCTGTGCCATTTTAAGGTTAATTTCAAGGTCATGCGAGGTATACAAGGTCCAAATCAATAAACATGTGGTAGGATGATGAAACACTTGGTGCGTGTGGTCAACATCCCAATCTCAAACTTTGCAGGTCATTTCAAGGTGCGCGTGGGTCATCTAGGTCAAATCACCTGCACATGGATTGTATGGTCATGGAACCTATAGGTGGTGTATGTAATCAACATTTGCTACCAATATGTTTCAAAGTTAATTTCCAGGTAATCTAGGGTCATCCAGTCAAATCAAGGTCCCATCACAAATCATGAAAAGCTGGATAGGTCAGAAACCTCGTATGGTCGGGGTGGTGTGGTCAAATTAGTGCTTGAAAAATTTGGAGGTCATTTTCAAGGTTATGTGGGGTCATTGTGGGACGTACTTGGTGAGATGGTAGTTTCGTGTACCATGACCGATCTGCCACATTTTGGCCTGCTTATGGGTTTGGGTGCATGGCTTGCTAATACAACCGATTATCATCCAATGAGGAGTTTCCGTATAACCTGGACCCATCTGACACACTTTTTTCTGAACAATTATTGATTTGGAAACCCTTCACAGAATAAATAAAGCAAAATTTTATTCCGTTAAAGACACTATCAGTGATTTGAAACAAATTGAAATTTGCAGGAATAGCTTCAAGTGATAGGATAAGTCGGTAGAATTTCAGAAGTTACATTTTCAGCTGTTAGATGACAGAAAAGGAAGAAAACTGGCGTGTTCCAAGAGACGGATTTTCTCCATGCAATTACGTGTTGTCGAAGTGTCCGTTCGGACAGTAATGACTAACATCTCAGATTCTGTCCTTATTAGGTTGCTTGTTCTTATCATTTGCAGGGAGTTAGGATACTGTATTTGTTACATCTGATTTTGTGATTTTTGATGATTTTTTCGATTTGCTGAGTTAACAAATCACTGATAGTGCCTTTCAGGTTTCCAAATTCATAAGTATGTGCAGAAACAGCTGTGTCAGATGGGCAGGTTACGGGACCTCCCCTTGGGGTTTTTGTGTGTACTTAACAGTTGATACTAAAATTTCAAATATATCCAGGGGGATTTCAAATTTCAACTTGCAGGTTTTATTTTATTGTTTTACTCTTACCTGGGTGCGCAGTGCGCACGCCCCTCGGCCTCACCTAAATACACCATGTATTGACGAATGAGACTTGTGATCATTATTGCTACATAGCATAATGGATTGGTTGAAAGAATGTGCAATTGATGACAATTGTCCCATTTTTAGCTGACGGTTGGGGGAGGATGCAATTTCTCCCAATCTCGTTTAAACCCATACCAAAATGTCCGCAGGTTATAAGGATTCCAGCTATGTAAAAAATTGCCCATATGCAACCTATGGTGTGAGTTATGGAGGTCAAATTGATAAAAATAGCCACACAGTCAAACTTCTGGTTGTGCAGGCGGCCTGCATACCCAAAATAAAGTTGCTCCCTTTGGTAAGAATGTCTCAAATTATTCATAGTGGCAAAAGCATAAAGAATAATTTTGACTCTATCAAATGTTTTGTATCCGAGGTAGGGTATACGGAAGGCAACGATGATAGTCACCATTGGTCACTCAATAGTGCTCGGGATTACATAGTCTTCTAACTTATTTGGTAACATAGCATGATAACTAACAATGATGAAAAATGTTTCCTTTTCTTTGTCGTGTCTAGATGAACAATTTGCTTCAACTTTTACCAAGGTTTGAGCAACTTTTACTTTTTTGATTCTTGTACAACTTGAAATGGACCTTTTTGGCTAATTTGACCATAACTCTAAAAGTCGTACATCAACAAACTATGCATATTTGGAATACTGTAACCAGACGAACAACTTGTTTTACCCTCCAACCAAATTCGAGCAATGTTAGGTTTTCACCAATCATGCCAATGTAACCCTTCATTTCCCCCATCGTGAAACATGTCCCAGCTGCGATTAATTTTTACCGTTAATCATAGTTACTTGTTAACTTGTGAAATTCGACTCTATTTCACTTAACATAATGCCAACTTTCAGAGATTTCTCATAAAAATGCACAATTGCCCAACATTACCCTTTCAATACTGGAATGGTATGACATTACTTTCAAAAATATGCCTAAATTTCTAAATGCATTCTTTGGCGCGTTCCAGGGACAAAAGAGGAATGCTCTGATCCTGTACCGGATGATCATATGTTTACTAAATGTCACACCGTGTGCAGTACGGTTCTGGTATAAATGACTTCAAGAGTATTGTCTTACAACTTTTTCTATTAATTCTACTTTAGCCATTCACAGCTCTTGTGGTCATGCGTTTACCATGGCAACCATTAAGATATTGCTATGTGCAGGACTTTATGTGTTACTTGTCATGTACTACGAACCCCCAAAATAAACTTAGAGCCATTCTGTACCATTAAGGGGCACGAAAAAATAGTTAAATCATTCCGTAACTGCTTCAAACATGTGCTAAAAAATCACCGTTTTTATGCATCTTTGGTGCGTTTCCATGGCAAAAGTTTTAATTGCTCTGATGACCCTGTACATGATCAACATGTTATAAATGTCAACACCATGTGCAGTACAGGATATGGTGGACAAATAACTTAAAAAGTTATTGTCCTATATCTATTTCTACTTTAGTCATTCACAGCTCTTAGTGGTTTATGTTACCATGGCAACCTTGAAATATTGCTATTTCTGCTTTACCTGACTGTATGTGTTACTTTTGTTATGTGACAATGAACCATAAATCAACTTAGCCATTATGTACTATCAAGGGGACACCAAAGAAGTTGAATTTCCCGTAACTATTCAACCTGCTAAAAATACGTTGTTTAGCCATTTGTGGGAAAAAATTGCATAATTTATTGCCATTTACGAAAAATGTAACAAAAAGGCAAGTGGGTTTCCAACTTTCTAAAACTGCCCCAGCATTGTTGTCTTTCTACAGAAACAAAATTAAGCCCAATTCATATGTGTATATGTTATGGATAACCATATTTTAAAAAGCTAAAACACACCAAAATTTGCTAAATTTTGACCCAAAAATGTGGCCATTATTACCTTAAAATAGCTATAATTACCCAATTAAACCAAATATAGATTAAAACTCACTAATCCTTATAAAACTATTTATAGTTATAGAGGATAATAATTTTGGACCATTTGGGATCAGGTGTTGAAATTATTTCAAAAGTGTTACCCCTAACCCCCTCTAAAACCAATGGCCCCAATAATCACCCAATTGGGGCTACAGTTGAAATGATATTACAATTGATCTGTTGCAAAACTTTTGCCCTAATTGCAGATTTTTTTATGTTTATTATTGAAAACAAGTATCTGAAAGGCTCTAACTAAAAAACATTGCTTCAACTTTCTAGTAGGGAGTGCAGGGGTAACTAAAAAGTAGAGCATTTACAGAGATTTAGTCCTTGACTATTATGCTATGTCTCTTCGAAACTAGATTTTGACATCGAATGAAATACGAGATACAAACTGCACAAATTAATGTTACTGTATTCCCGCCTTTCAAATGGAAATACCAAGGAGGATTGAAATACGCATCTCGGCCCCGGGCGTGGGTAATATTCTGATGGAAATTGTAGTTTGCATGTATTTGTTGAATGTCAATGGAGGCAATACGATCTCTGTGAATATTCAGCCAGCAGAAAACCAATTAGCCCGTTTTGAGTCATAGCCTAGCGATTCCTGACATGTGCCCTTCCCTGCTTCACGAGAGATGTTTTCTGTGTGGTGATTCCACCAAACACCCATGACACACAGAAACATGCCTAATGAAAGTTAGGCCTACACGTACACGCCTGCTTAGTCTGCTAGATTCATTGAATCTATGAGACTATAATGTTAATTCATGGCTTACAGTAAGAGACTTTAAGCATGTTAAGTTTATACATCAGTCCCACATTCCATGTACTGTCGGCTAAAAAGCCTATGATGTATTGTATGTATGATGTATCCAAGGCATTCTGGTATGTTATGTACACAGTCTGTACTCTGTGTGGCCGGAGTCTGTGAATGATGAGACGGCTGCGTTTTGCTAACTGTAGAATGGGGACCCAGTACTCCCGTGGTTAGGCTTTAGTAACAGGCCTTCATTTATGTAAATAAGAAACTTGTTAAAGAACTCCCTGCGTTCATTTAGAGATCAACAAGGAGGCTCAATACCTATACGTCTCTTATCAAAGCATAGTCTAGCTCTACTAGTCTAGCCCTAAAGAGTTCAATTATAGTACTGTTCAGGAAGGCTCCCGTCGTGGCTGTGGGCCCAGCACGAAGTCCCAAGACCCTCTGGAGCAATTGTTCCTCAGAATAAAGGTATGTACCCCACCTGTATCTACCTATCATGATCCTCATTGGTACATTGGTAACTGCATCATAGAATATAACTTAACATTTTGTTATGGCCCATTCAAGGCAGGTAGCCAAGGCACTTGTAAAGAATATAATACAAGTCATTCTATTGACTAATACACGTGCCCTACAAAAGAAGGCCTGCAGGCTATTATTCAAAAATACCTGCCATTTCCGTTAATAAGGTCATTCATTATTTATATTATAGAGCTTTGGTTTACTAACTAATTCATGAATGGTTTTAATTTAAACAACATATTTGTTAATATATATAATATATATATACAAGGGCCAACTATCACAAAGGAGCAATTGAAAATAAGCTGCAAACACAAAAGAAACCGCCTTAATGCAGTCAAATGGTGCGAACTAAAAAAAGCCAATTTATACATTTACGAGCGTGGATTATTTGAACACGCAGTTTGGCGAGTCATTTATCCGTTTAACTTGAGTGATGGGTCAGAGAGTTATTACCTTCAAGTTTATACACAGAGTAAAACAAAAACCCCAATATTTTCCCTCGTCATTTCCGACCAAATTGGATTGTGTAACCCATCTAAGAAAAAATCCAGCGCAAAGTATTATTTATAGTTGATCTAGTTTAGATTACATACTCTGAGATATCAGATTCCAGCAAATATAGGCATTGTTAACTTTAATAGACTAGTAGAAGTTTTTGACTATTTTTGAAAAATGCCTGAACTTTCATTTAAGGAATTGGATCTATACAAACCACAGATTGAGAATTTTTTTGTGTTGACTCACACAAATTGGTCTATCATTCATTCCAAAAAACTCATGTGCTTATCAAACCACAATTGAAATTTTTTTGTGTGTTGACTTAACAACAGGTCTATCATTCATTCCAAAAAACTCGTGCTGTGATAAGCATTGGCTATACCGTAAATATTAATACAATTCCTTGCATTTTTCAACAGATCCTATCTTCTGACACGGGCGTCATTTTGGTATGCGAGTGATTCATATATACAATCCCAAATTATATAAAATAAAATGACCTTGTTAGGTGAAAAACTAACACGGGTTTTCTATAGTGCACGGATATAGGCACTTAGTAAATTTTGTGTGTAAGTTAACGGTATTAATGTTAATGTTTAAGGCCCGGTGTAGAAACAATTATTGTCCGGCGTACTCATAGGTCCGGGGAACAAGGGAACAATGGTGAACAATATGAAAATCGATTCAGTTGACTCTTACCGCAAAAATTCACGCTTTATTCCGTATCGTCTATGGGGGGGCCCCGGACTGTGGCTCCGCCGACTATATCTGATTACACCGGGCCAATAATTAATGGGGGGGGTTCCCTTTTTTTTCGTTAAACCTTCGACTGTTTGGTCTTTTTGAAAACTTGATAATTGACCTCAAGTTCAACCCACTTTCCATGGATGTGTGCGTGTCGTTGTGTATATATGTGTTGTGAGTGGTTCTGGTTTGTGGCAACTAAAATTTAGTTGGGGTTTGTTTCTATAAGGAAAATCGGTCTTGGATTTTAAAACGTGTGTATTTTTTCACACGGTGTATATAAGTCCAATCCAAGGTTTTTTTTCGAATTAATTATTCCAATAATACGTGTGTTTTTTAATCTTAATTAACATAAATACTACAGGTTTAATGTTAAAATTACAGCTGTATATTATCTTTACTATAGGGTACTTGTTTTCCTTTAAAGTAAACTGTTTTATCACCAAACACAAGTAACACAATTGGTGAATATAGGGAATTTGAATTTGAAAGGGGGGAAACATATAAAATATATCTTGCCACTGTTTACGTTAAAAACATTTTTCG
>JAMKCH010021321.1:0-20645 GCA_023653785.1 Ophioderma brevispina | reverse complement strand
CAGAAATCTGACCTACCCCCCCCCCCCTTTTTTTTTTTTTTTTTTTTTTTTTGTCTCTGTTGCACAGCACTTCAGTGTTTTTAGTTTTCACTGATGTTATTGTCATTCTATTTTATATCCCTTTTCTTTGTTTTTCTCTCAAATTTATTCATAGCTTGTTCATTGCTTGCATAATTTATTTGGTCAAAATAGTTTGCAAGCTGATAATTTTCGTCTTATTACAAGCTTTACAAATTTAGAAGATTATTATTACAACATTCTCATTTTGTTAAATAGGCTGTACGTTTTTGAAGAGCGCACCCAATTTTCAAACTTTGAGATTTTTGCACAGTTGTGTTGGTAATTGTCTAGTAAACTATACCTGCGAGTGGTAATGCTCAAACACGCGTATTTCTCAAAAAAGCTAGTTTGTAATTAGAATTGGGATCGCTGATTGCAATTTAATGGCGGAGCTGGAAACACCAAATTTATGTCCGTCCATGACAAATAGTGTCACCTGACGAAAATAACGTCTATCTTGACTTTCCTGAACCGACGGAACAACTAATGGACGAGCATAAACACGTACATGGCGCAATTTCCCGGCTATTTCATATTGGAAGGACGTTCTCCGGTATTAATTATTCGATTTAAAAAAATCCTTCTTTTGCGACACACAGAGAATGTTGAGTTCTACCATTCACAGGTATTGTTTACAAGTCAATTACCAATGCAACTGTGTAACAATCTCAAAATATTCGGAAAATTGTGGACGCTCTTCAGAAAAATGTGCTGCTATTGCTTTAATACATGATGCCTACTCAACGTCTTGGTAATGTGAAATATGTTTATTTCATGCTTTCAGATACGTTTTCCTCCAAACAAGGTAACCATACGATAGCAGGTTTTGCGAGCCTTGGAGTATTGCTAATTGCTTCTGTCGTCTTAAACATAATCTTAGGCACCATTGTTTATCGGTAAGTCACATTCTGTGTTTCTACCTATTTTAGGGGGTCGGGTTAGCGCAGTAGGTTTTCCCTCACTTCGCACCACTATGGTCCCAGGTTCGACCCTCGGTCGAGGATCGGGCCTGCGATTTCATGTGCGTTTGGTTTCCAGTCCATACTCGGCTTCGCAGGTTTTCTCAGGGTACTCCGGTTTCCTCCCGCTTCTAAAACTGGGCCTTCTTCCCTAACATATAAGAATAAAGTGAGTTGAATTAAAGTATCTTCGTGACACTAAAATGACACGATCGTGTTGATGTGTCGTTAAATACTAATACCTCCTCCCTAACTTATTTTAATGTTTTCCTTGTTTTCTTAAAAGTTGATTTTGCACATGTTGGGAGAAGGAAAGATTAAAGGCTGATTCAGAGATTTCAAAACATAATTTTTTTGTGTAATAATTAAAAATCGTCAACTAGAACTAAAGATAGTCACCTAAATTGCTCAATTCCAAAGTTTGAGAGGAATCGAACTTTTAGTTTTCATGCAGTAAACATTTATGTACAGTATTACGTGCCATAGGATACTGTGTATAACAAAAATTCCGGATCCGGAATTTTATAACAAAGTTGTGATTTTCTATATGAAGGAGTTCGATTTGAGCTTAGCTATTTCACACAGTGATTAGTATACGGACAAGCAATATGTATATGCAAAAAACACGATTTGTTTTAAAAATGAGGACGCCCTCCTCAGGAAATCTCTGAGTCAGCCTTTAATGTAGAAAAGACAATAATTATTGTACAGAACAAGAATAAAACACGAATCGCTACATCCACAAAATTATTATCTCATTCTAATGTTGGAAAGAGTAGTTTCAAACTCTATTTTATGCTTTATGCATGAGATATTAATAATATAATTTGTTGAATGAATGACTGCACCAGATGTTACCTTAAATAGCCCTCTACCAAACCTCTTTTCTTATATCTCTTATATCATATAATAAATAGATGGAAAAGGTCAAGAGCAGAAGGTGGCGATGAAGGATATGAAGATAGTAAGCTAAAGCATGGTGAGATTGCTATGTCATCTAGTAATCTGGTTACAAGCATGACAAGCAGATTACAGCTGAAGGTTTTGGTTATCCAAACACACAATCAGTGGCCATAATTCCTGCTATTTCTTAACGGCGCAAAATGCAATGAAAGAAGGTTATTTTACTACGATCTCCCTAAACCAGAGATGGGCAATTACGAAGATCTTGACAAGAAAGGTATGGACAAAGATCATGTTATCATCTTTAGAACGTGAGCCAAAACGAGTGAAACTCCTTCCCGCCGACCAGATCAAAAGCAAGAAACTCAACAAAAGGCAATGAAAATATTTATCGATTTCAGTCCTTAAAGGACTGAAATACTTAAATATTTAAAAGATTTTGCGGTAATTATAGTAAAAGTATTTGTCAATATATAGTAAAAATGTAGAGATTTATGAAATGTAGATTGATTCACCCTTACCGAACAACCAGAACAGGAACAGATATGTATAAATTCTGTCCACAATACTAGTAACTAATTGCTTGAAGGTGATTTATACTAAAAAGTCCATTTGCTTGCAAATAGTAATAAATGTTATTTGTTTTTAAATAGACGTTGCAGGCCTCCATACAGTGGGTCGGTTTAAATGTCATGTACTGTAAACGTAAAGTTTTCGTCGATCGGTCATTCAGATTTCAGATTCATTTATTTCCATGACAAAAATAAACAAAATACAGAAGAAAAGGAGTAGTAAACATGGGGGAAATGACCAAAAGGTGTCAAGGCCATAATTGGCCATCACCAGGTAAACAAAATTAGTTTGATTAGAAATCTATAAATAAGGTTAATGATGAATATATAAGTAAAAAATAGAACAAATATTATAAAACAAAACAAAATATAAAACACAAATAATTATATATCACACCAAAAACGATTTTTAAAACCAGGAAAAGACAAAGCCCAAAAGCAAAATGGCAATTCATGGTTTAAGAATCTTAATTAAGTATATTTTATTTATTGGCATATGGGTTACCATTTCATGCGCACTTTTTGATTGAATTGATTACATTGGGTGGGTCGTATCAGACATACGTTGACATTAGGGCCCATATTCCAGAACAAACAGTTTAGCTAAACGCCCTGATTTTAGCTTAAAATCGCCCGTATAATTTAAAATTGCGTTTAAGCAAAAAACCGTTTAAATATTGGTAACCACTTACTTACTAAAACAGAAGCTTTAAACGCGAGTAATATCGTCCTTATTTTATTAAACACCTAATTTGATTGTATAAAAGCCCTATTGTGTTTTAATAGTTGAGCACACAAGTGTATAGAGGTTTTAATGATTGGATATGAACAGAAGAAGAATCGAACGTCCTTAACGTAACGTGGTGTGGTGCAAATATAGCGGTTTCTGATTTGATCCCTGTGTTGCAAACAAAGTTTTCAGCATTACGTCGATGATATCACGAGCACAACTCTATTAGACTTTCAGCGAGCGTTTAAGGTGTTATACCAACTGGACGAGAATGATATTCACCATTACTGTTGTCAATTGGACAGTCAAAACACACACTTAAAAACACTTATTAAGTAGCCCGTCTAGTTTTGGCGAAATTAAAATTGCGTTTAACTTCTTTTTTTTATACTCCTTCTGGGAAGTGCGTGTTTACTTAAAGCGATACGTTTATCTCTCATATATAAAGTTCGCTTAGCTTAAAATAGCGCAAACAGCTTTTTGGAATACGGGCCTATATGATTTTGTGAGTTTGTGTTTAAATTTTTGCACAACATTATCACATGACCTTTCCAAATAGTGCAAGATTACTGAGTTGTGGTGGCTACTAATCACTATTTTTTTCTCTCTTGCATTTTGATCATTGTACATCATTTCGGACATGGTTTTCTTTCAAAACAACGTAACACATAAACTTGAAGATCATCAAGTAAAGAATATGTCATGCTTAATTAACCAATGTGAATACAAGGAATAACTTATTATATTATTATAATACTTAAATAATGTAGATTTGATAATGATAATCGAGGGAGTGGGTCACATTTTAGATTATATTTTCCAGGTTTGTCTGTTACAAACACTGTCTATTGTTTTTAAAAGCATCTGTAAAAGTACACCTCACTTCTAACAATTTACGTGAAGAAAACACTTTCATTTACAATGCTCTATCTAAACGTAGTTATTCGATGTCAATGTTCTTATGACAATATTTTCAAATAATGTTTTTGTTTTGATGTAGCTGGATAGTGTAGTGATAGTAGACCGCTCGCCTTATGCTCAGAGGCCGCAAGTTCGATTCAAGGTCGGGGCACCTCCCGTTCACCCCCCAGCGTGAATGAGTAGCTGGCGAAGGTACAGACCGGGGGGTGGAAGGAACTAGAAAGTTCAATTTCATAGCACACTTTCAAGTAAGACCCCTTCCCCACTCAATTTTTGAAACTTGGCATTTTGTTTATGCGCTTTTAAGACCATCCACATTGTTTTCGGGCAGAGGGAATGATCAAAATGGTCAAGGTTGGCTTTCAGTATTCAATTAAAAGTTAGCCTAATGCGAATCTTTATGGGGCAATTAGACCTCCAATATACATAAAAATCACCACAAGTTAGCCTACTTCATAATGGCGAACTAAAGTTTGCAATGGCAACTGACCTGCATGGGCCGCTACACTCACTGAATATGGATTATACCTTTACCTTTTACTTGATAGTTTGTAAGAACATTTATTGTTGCGTTATAAGTGGTAAATTATGATGTAGCTTTTTGGAGTATTGTATCAATGCATCCTGACTGCAATGTTCGTTTACCACATTGATTACACTAGACACCAACACCACACCCTCTCCTATATTGTGAACCCAAATTGAACTACGGCCTCCTCCTATTGTATACCTAAATTGAACGACGCCCTCTGATATTGTGTCAGCCATACTTCAAAAAGGCCAATGGGATACAAAACATGGTCCTATTCGGTCCATTCAGCCTGAAATAAAAAAAGTACTTCTGGAAGGTTCAAGTATGGTGGTAGCTCGACAATTCACACTCAGAGAAGCAAAGTTTTACCTTGCTAATATTGCACTATATTGCACCCAGAATGCGAGACACTAAGTCAGTTTTACCCAAATATAGAAGTTTTTGTCTCCCTCTCTTCATATTTTTCGACACACATCTCACTGTTCCCCTGGCGAGAAGTCTAATTGCACACTATTACCAGACAATATGAACACTCACGCCAATTTTCAAGAGGTATATGGCAACATGATGTCATAGTGTAGGAAATAGATGGCCTGATAATTATAAGCATCTTTCATAAGAGGGTTTCAATACAGTGTATCAGGACCTGCTCTTTGAAAGGACTATCTTATGTTGAGCGTTTCGCATTTATTATGGTTACTAAAAACAGAGTTTTCATATGTGTCACCTAGGCACATTTGGCCTTCGTAGCAGAATCCACGGTTAGACCACACTTGTCAACATACGGGAGTTAAAGTAGGTTTTGACAGCAATTTTGTGTAGCAAATTATGACAAATATTCAATTTTTATGTCAGACAGAGCAGTTTTTTCAGATGAATGGGGTTATGGGCTGCTTGTCAGCCCTACGGATTCAATCAAAATGTATATCCCCATATGCTTTTTCAATATTATTCGTTGGACTATTATAAACGTATATCGAAAAATGGAAGATTAAGCATGATGAAAAATCAATCATATTCAGGTGCACCTGCAGGCAGGACCTTCCGATCACCCAAGATGATCTCTGGTCTTCAGTTTTTCAACTGAACTGAATTATCGTTAAGATCATTCAAGTCTAAAATACTGTATCCCTCGCGATATCAGCACCATGCTTCTTGCAGCAAACTGTTTGAATTTTGGGTCAAGGACAAACTAACTACAAAGATATTTTGTTGTACATTTTATTAAGTGAAGAGTAAATTTCTTCTATCTTATTCTGTGTTGGTAAGTTGAGTTAGAGGTTGATAGTTTATATCCTAAAATTTAATGTTTGTTACTAATATCAGTCTTTAAAATTGTAACCTGTACCAGATGATATTGTAACAAACAAACTATTATAGCAGAATATATCAATTGCATGAAACAATTTTCCTGTACATAAGATAATAGATTTACGTATATGAAATAGTGTCATAGGAAATGCTAGGTGCGTGAGTTGTTACCCCTTTAACATTACTCGGGTCCCATTTTGTGTTTTTCGTTGTTTTTTTTAAACAGCTGCAATATATTTGGTTTATGTTTTTTTTGTATTTGTCTCACTTTTAGTTGCGCTGCATGTGTGCAAAAATCAAATCCATGCCGTCGTTTTTGCGTTATTACCAGGATCCCTTATCTGATTTTCATATGCATACACCTAGTGAAGATAAACCAAGTAATAATTTAATCAAAAATGTTCAACGTATAGTAGGGGGTCCTTTTTGCCATAATATTTTATATACATCCTGTGGCGCGTCTTTACTGTAGAAACATATGGTAAATAATAAATAACCCTAAATATATAAATGCATCGCGACCTTTTGTTTGTGCTTAAAATGTAAATATATTTCATCGTCATCTTCACCACTTAACAAGGCAATCGGCACAAGTCGATGTGAAGCATGCTTCGAAAATGCAGAAACAAATTAAATGCAAATTTGAAGCTTCCTAACATGTGGTGGATTTCATCTAAAAAGTCCAGCGAAATGTACTGATGTTTTTTGGTGTATGTTTTTCATATACAATTTTGACACCAAGTTTTTCCAATACGAATTTCATGGAGAATCTGGAAATGTCATTGTGTCGTTTTCATCCCCCTGCTTTGATTAAGCAGGGGGATATTGCTTAGGGTGCGAATGTCCGATTTATATGTAATTTATGTATGTGTGGTGTGTGTGGTGTTCCGTTTGGTTAGGTTTTGGTAGTTTCCTTTTTTTTTGTTGCGTCACCTTTGAACCAACGTGGGTTCAGGTGTCAATCGGGGTTCCTTCATATGGGGATGATGTCAAATATCATGGACAAAGGTCATATGTCATCGAGGTCAGTTCCCAGACGCCACTTGCCAGGAGGATGACGCAAGTTTACGTGCAGTATTTTTTAAAATGTGTCTTGGGTGTTTTATAAGGGGGGGAATTTGTACAGGGGTAAACAATAAACAGTGGTTCAATTGTTTTTTACAAAATTTAAGCAGTCCTGTTTAGCTAGCTCATAAGGGTTCTAAAGGTATAGTTTAACTTTAGAACAAACATATTTTACTATCTATTTTTTTACAATAGGCTCAAGAAAGTTCAAGGTCATTATTTATAGAATGGTTTCGAATGTTTTGAAACTGGTTTTAAATCGTCATTGGGTCATACTTAATAAGCAATTAATATAGATTCTGTTGTTTCACCTTTAAAGTGAGCTGTTTAGAGATATGACTGATCTCCCAGCGACCCTGTGGACCACGGCCATATTTGCTCTCTTAATTATTATCAACACTTCATTGACCACGCGACCTTTAATATTTTCGTCTTCTGTACAGTACGACGAACAATTTTGCACCATTTATAAAAACCAAATTGATGATCGAATTTTACCCCAGTGTACCTTCCAACCGTTTTACCTTGTAACCTCTTGTACTATAACTCTCAGGTAGGACAAACTTATTACCTTTCTTCTGTATCCTTGAAAGGTACTGAACCTGATGGTATAACTTTAAAACACATTTTGCCCCCTTTTATATTTTGACCCCTGTCTAAACTCTAGACTTCATCCAGAACACATTTAAAAGTGAAACCATGATTTTTGTTTGGAATCCTCATACAATTTTTGATTTAGAAAAAAACTTGGTTGCAAGATTGGAGAGGAAATTTTCGATCAAAAATACAGTTCCACATGTCTTTATTTTACAACGCTTCTTCTGTTATCTGCGTACTTTTACTCATTCTTAATTACTCTTGACAGCTACCGTGAGAAAATTGTATCATTGTATCAAGAGTAAATGCCATTGTGTTTTCCTTTTTATGAATCTTCTCAAAAGTTACAAAAATAAAGAATGGATTTCAAACGTAGACCCTCTGGAAATTAGAGCCTGTGCCCGATAGTATACTTTCAGGTCAATCGAGTGGTGCAGTCTGTAGTCTGAATTTACTGGGTGGCCAAACTACTAACACCATAACACAACGTATCATTGGTCACATGCAGCTTCATGTGTTTTCTTAGGCCAATCAGCAACATGGTTAATAATGGTGCTAGGATTGAAGAGGCCTAAGCGTGGAAGCTGCATTTAACTGGTTATTGAAATGAATAATTATATACTGGTCAGATCAAATCGAGTGTGCAGTCGGTGGTCTGAATTTACTGGGTGGCCAAATAACTAACACCATAAACACTACGTATCGATTGGTCACAATGCAGCTCATGTGATTTTCTTAGCCAATCAGCAACATGGTTAACAATGGTGCTAGGATTGAAGAGGCCTAGAGCTTGGAAGCTGCATTTCAACTGGTTGTTGAAATGAATATTTGACGAAATAAGCCAATCAGAAATGCTGTCTGAAAGACAGGCAGTGCTTAGAGGGTTGAGGATCCACTTTGAATAAAGTCATGGCCAACATTATTGTGATATTGACATGGACTGCATCTCCGACGCTAATTGAGAATTTTACTGTCTTTGCTCTTATTTCCTCAAAGACTAATCTCTAAATGCAATAGGGTTAATTTTGCTCTAAAAGAATAAATACAGAGCCCACTCCGAAAAGAGTGAAATTTCACACATTTCGATTATTATTTTGGGATCAAATTTCCTCATGATGATTACAACATGATACATTTTATCATTTTGAGCTATTTGGAAATTATCAAAAGTAAATTTTACCAAAATATTTTCTTTTAAAGGTGTGAAATTTCAATCTTTTGGAGTGGGCCCTGTGAAATTCACTCTTTTGTATTTAGAGAGTATGTAGTCGAAAGGCTATTTCTACCTAAGTGATATTCTGTGTGAAATCAAGCAAGCAAAGAATTATCACAAACGGGGTTAATAAAAATCGACAAACTGTGCAAACATTGTTTAACAATTAGAACCCAGATGAACCAAGATGAATGAGAGCTTACAGTTTTTTACAGGATGTGAGAATGTTTCAGCCATGATACTGAACCAAAGAGACACTTGAATCACATGAGTACACTTTGAAATGCCGTTTACATAATATTTAACTTGATTTCAATTTGAGGGAATTTTAAATTGAATGTCGTGCTTTTCTTGTCATTGTCGTCGTCATTTTTGAAATTGCGGCCCAGCCTTTGGCTCTAAAATGAGGCAATTTACAACTGAGGAAAGAGTTTATTACAGAAGAGTTGATCAGGACAGGGAGTGTTAAGGTTGTGATTACTAATACGAGATACCAAGGTCAAATGACGGGTTGCTATCAATCTGTTGATTATAATCGTGACCTCGCCAAGAGAGGTCATAAGCTGGCGTGTGTGCAAAGTGGTTTTGATTGCGATTTAACCATCTTTCTTCCTTCTTCCTTCACTAAGAATTGAAAATATTATGTAACCAGAAAAGCTTTATCCCCAAATGAAAAGAGTGCACCTTATCGAAAAATGAATAAAAGTTCAACCTCAAGTACTTCCAGAATGTCAGTGATGTACACGTACGCTAAGCGAACAGCTAGTGCAGGTGTCATCCCTCCCGTATAGAGTTTCTATGCATATGTTCATAACATAAAGGGCAACATACTCACCTTGCTCATGATTTTTAAAAATGTAGGTCGCTGAATACCATTGCTTAACTTGTGGGTTTAGGCTGCCCACAAATTAGGTCAGCCCTTGTCATGGGCTTTTCTTTCATAAATGTTGTCCCTTTACATTTTCTTTTCGAAAAAGTAATTATTAATCATAATTATGGTCAAACTTAATTGAACACACAGCAGAATCGCAAGATTTTTTTATCGCAAACGAGGAAAGAACTTCATGCCAATGCGGCAAGGACATAACATTCGTTCAATCTGTTCAACTGCGTGCACAATAACAATGGACCAGATGATGGACAGGGGGGGTGATAGCTTAAATATTTTCAACAGTGTTGGCAGTAACAATGGACCTGCATACCCTAATGAGAAAAACATCCGAAGTGGTTGATTATTGAATGCGGCAAGGACATAACATGCGGCAAGGACATAACATTCGAAATCTGTTCAACTGCGTGCACAATAACAATGGACCAGATGTACAGAGTGTCCCAAAATAAATGCAATCCTTGCAGTTGGTGCTATATTTTCAAAATTATTGAGATTTATTCAAATTTTATAACTGATGCTAAATGGCAATATATTTTCGTATATCCTGTCCGATTTTTGTCTGATAAGGTTCACTTGTTTTAAAACAAAGGCTGTTATGCAACCCTACCTCGAATTACCACATTCAAAGTTTGTCTAAGATCATTGAAGCAGGTTCACCTTGAAAAGTTGGATTTAATGTCTTTCAACTACAAGAATCTCCCGGTACTAATCCTATCTGTTGTTTTGCGTTTTTGTTTTTTTTTCAAAATAAATTACTAAAAAAATTGTAGGTGTTGTTTTTATCCACGGTATTTTATCGTCTGTAGGGTCTAGAGTGTTTTCCTACACTCATGTTTAAGATACTAACATAGCAACTTGGCTAAACTTAACTGTTTTACCTTTAACGACAAATCCGTGTGAATATTGTAAATGACGCTGGAGGGATTAAATACCAATCAATATTTTTGATGGGTGTTGACGACTTCCTAGTTCTGGTATGAACCATTTTGATTGAAAACAACAACAACAACAACAAACTAACAAAAAGTAATCACTGAAAATCAAACTTGAGTTACATCAAACGCTATGACAGATGTCATTGTGAACCAAACATTTGCTAGATGTCATTGTGAACAGAGATCATTTCCCTTATTTGTCAAAGATAAGTTGTCTTTAAAAGTTTAATATTTAGTTGACAAGGTTATTCTGAGTTAATTGAACAAAAATAAAGAAGAATAAAGAAAGGAAAAAACAAACATCTTATATATACTTAAGCATGCTTTGATTGTGTATTAATCAGTCAAACTTGGAATGACTTAAATTGTGGTGTACTTACGTAATCGCCTTTGTTATCAAAAACAATGAAGCAAATCAGGTGAAATTTGAACAATAGGTGGGGAAAATGTTAGTCTTTATGAAAATATGCAAAATTTCAAAATTGTTAAAATAATTTTGAAATTATAGCACCAACTCAGAGGATTGCATTTATTTTTGGACACGCTGTAAAAGAATGTGAAGTGTGTTCCGGGCCGATTATTGAATATCATTAGCTCCATTATTCGCTTGAGCATGTTGAAGTTATGTATACCCATTGGTCACTGATATTCTAAAAATAAATTGAGTTGACATTTTATTAAATTTCTAAAGAATGTGCACTCTTTTCATGTGGGGACACAGCTTTTCCTCGTTAAAATAATATTGCTGTAATTTTAGTGAAGGAAATAATTAATCCCCAGGTCTGTAGCACGAACATTTATATATTAAAGGCCAATATGTGTACATAGTACCATAGCCTATGGTTTTTTTCTCTAGATGGCGGCGTTTTTCATTTCAGTTTTGATTTCAAGAAATTTCAAAACAATAAGTGGTTGTATAAATCTTCTCAAACAATTCGGATATGTCTACCTACTTTGAGAAATTTGCAAACGACGAAGTGTAAACTTTGACCAATTATAAACACAGTGCCCTAAGGGGCCACAGAATACAAACACTTGTTCCATAACATCAAAAAGAACTGTTAAATCAACTGAATTAAAGGATATCTATATGAAGGCATAAAGCAAGAGAAGGTGCTTAGAATACGAATTGCCACTTTAAACTTTATACACCACCAACTAGGCTGCCCATAAGATTAGAAAATCTTGGGTTGGCAATAGTTTCTTGCATGACATCTGGAAAAAACCTGCTTGAAAAGTCGGAAAATGCGGATAGTATAAAAGGAAGAGAGTATTTGTCATATTGGCGACTTCACGGTATCTACACTTGATCCAAATCGCCAAATTTCTTGCCCCCCACCCCTCTTCCTCCTCCTAGTTTCCCCCACCCCCCAGGACCGAAAGAAAAATAAGTGATTTGGCAAAATTCGGCCGCGATTTGGGGCCCCAAAATCACAAAATTTTGGAAAAATCTGCGATTTGGGCAAAATTGGTTTTAAAGATATACCAAAGATTGATACTCCCCCCCAGAATTTCACTTTGCCCCCCAAAAGAAACTTCACTTCCCCCCCCCCGCTTTGCCCAACCCAACCAGAAAAGAGGTCTGGCGCCGCCAATGCTACATGACGTGTGCCAGCTGACAGGTGCCCTTTTTGGGCTTTTCTGTTGTACAATTTCTAGTTGGACAAACTGAGGCGATAGTGAGAAAGAAGCCTGCAAGGATAGGAAAAAAAAATGGTACGCGAAGGATAAAGCGTAGGTATAAAGAGGCTAAAGAAGCGGCAAAGAAAGTGGTTGCGAAGGCTATGAAGGAGGCGGCAGAGAAGGGGCTGAGTGAGTTGAGAGAGAATCCAAACAAGTTGTTTAAGATAGTGAAGGCATTGAAATAGATGGAAGAGATGTCGAAGGGGAAGGTATGAGAGGAGTGATGGAAAGTTGAATTTGTTGAGAGAGATAGAGGTAGAGTCGGGAAAGAGCATATAAGAGAATCAAGCATGGGGAGCTATGAGTGGGATCAGAAGGTAGAGGCTGATGTGCGTAGAAGGCCAGTTGAGAGGGTCAGTCGGAAGACGTGGTGAAGGCAATAAGAGAAATGAACGGAAAGGCAGACTGGACCCTCAGAGGGAGGGATGAGTGATGAGATGATTAGTCCGAGTGGAGAGATAGGGATTGTGTGATGTGAGTTGTGACCAGTGTCAGAGAGTGTTAGATGCAGTGGGGAGGCCTGAGGAGTGGGCAGTGAGTTGTGGTAGTCCAAAATTTTAAGGGAAAGGGGATGCAATGAGCTGTGGCGCATATAGGGGGTGTGAAGTTGTTAGAGCATGCGATGAAATAGTGGAGAGGGTTCTAGAGAATTGAATTCGGCGTAGGGGGGGGGGGGGGGGGGGTTTTTTTTTTGGGGGGGGTTAGTGGAAGGTGGATGAGGAGCAATTTGGGTTTATGCAGGGAAGGGTACGGTAGATGCAGTGTTTATTTTGAGGAGGTTGCAAGAGGAATACCGAGCTAAAGGGAAAAAGGTGTATATGTGTTTTGTAGACTTGGAGAAGGCATTTGATAGGGTACCGAGGAAAGTGATGGAGTGGGTAATGAGAAAGAGAGGGATACCAGAAGTAGTGGTTAGAGCAGTGATGAGTTTATATGAAGGAGCAAAGACAAGAGTTAGAGTGGGATTTGATTTGTCTGAGGAGTGTGAGGTGAAGGTGGGTGTGCATCAAGGTTCTGTACTTTCGCCATTGATTTTTGGACGGATTGCGTAGCAAAATCCGGCTTATGAATGGCAATGTCTGGATGTATGTATGTAAGGATGTACGTATGTAGAGACGTACGTGTGTGTGTCTGGACACAAAAAAGGTCAACATTTTGCCATAACTTTTTTTTTCCAGATGAGCTAGAGTACCCAAACTTAGATATATTGTAGGAGGACACAAGCCCCTACTAACCATGTAATCCATTCCCCGGGGTCCTCCCCTGGGTCTGACAGGGGGTGGGGAAATGTCAAAAAAGTCAATATTTCCCAAAAAAATCAAATCTTTTTTCTAGATGAGGTAGAGTAGCCAAACTCAATATAATTTTAGTCTATATACTGAAAGTGTTTAGACCTATTCCTTTGATAAGCTCCTAGCCGACCGCCTAACTGCCCGATATGGAGTTTTGTTGAGGTTTTGGGTCCCACAGTCCACTTAGCTTGACGTGCCTTCCATGCATGCAGACTGGCTTATGAACTTTTTTTGGTCCTCCACCTTCTTGCGTCAAGTATAGACTATACTCCCCTATGTACAAACAGGCCATTATTATTTAACGCCCCAGAGCTGCACATAACCCTAGGGAGAAAAAGAATCCGTCCATAACCGCCAATTGGAATTTTTTTGCAATTTGATTGATGTATGACGGAGAAGTGGCAAAAGAATGTTTGATGAATGAGATGTTGTATGCGAATGACTTGGTGTTTTAATGTGTTAAACAATGGATGGACTGAGGGAAGTTTTGGAAATGGAAGCGGCTTTTGAGAGTACGGGTCTTACAGGTACACCTTGGGAAGACACAAGTGCTGGGGGTGAACGGGGTGGAGAGGTGGTAGTGATTAAGGTGGACCCATGTGGCACGTGTGGGAAGAGGGTAAAGCAAACTCAGTGTGGCTGAGAAATGTGGGAAATGGAACCATGAGAGAATTCACAAAGAAGAAGAGAGTGACCCAAGCTTGGCAAGAGATTTTATGTGCGGAAGATGCGGAAGGGAGCTGGAGGGATCGTGGAACAGGTAGGATAAGATGTTTGATGAGGGGGAGTCTGTGAAGGAGTTTCACATACCTTGGGGACAAGGTTAGTGAGGGTGGTGGGATTCGAGTGGCGGGTGACAGCAAGTGAGGTTTGGTTTAGTGAAGTTTAGGATGTGGGTAGTGTTGCAACGGAAAAGATATCCTTGAAGATGAAGGGAATGGTGTATAAGAGTTGTGTTAGATCAGTGATGCTGTAATGGGAGCGAGACGTGGTGTCCGAGTAAAAATGAGATGGGGATTCTGAGGATGAGAGAGAGCAATGATAAGGGCGATGTGTGGGGTGAAGTTATGGATAGGATGAAGAGACTGTAGGACTTGAGGCAAGTTGGGTTTGGAAGAGGCGATGGACCGGTTGGCGAATGGCTAATAGTGTACGTTGGTATGGCATGTGTTGAGGAAGGCTGACGAGCATGCCTTAAGAAGGGCCTCTGAGTTCGAGGTGGGAGGTTCGAGGAGGAGGGGCCGTCCAAATAAGACATGGAAGAAGCATGAGGATTAAGAGTAGGAAGGGTTGGTTTGTAGGATGGAAATGAATTGAATCGGGTGAAGTGGAAGTAAGAGTAAGGGCGGTTTGCCGCTGCCAGTTGTGGGTTTGAATCCGGCCACCCTCGGATTATGGGACAAAACCGTATTTAAAACTTTGGATTTTACTACTACTACTACTACAAACATCGCGAATACATGATTCGCCATTTATGGGAAATACGAACAACCTAATTTAATGTGGCTCAATTATTTTGCAAATATAATAAGGACATATCTAACCAATTCAAATCGGTGATACTTATACATTATACACACAACCACATCCTTTCTGATTTCATATTGCTTTTTTCTTTTAATTAAGCTGAAACAAGTAGCATGATTGCCAATTGATCAATGTTGGGAGGTGGCGTCCTTTAGGTGATGAAAAACCTAACCCTCGCCGTTCCCCCCCTAAATCGTGCCACAACCTAATGTGCTTGAGAATAAAAGAAACTATTTAAAAAAAATAATCTCATCCATGACCAACCTGTTTACCTGTATTTCAATTATAAGGGGGGTTTTTCCCAATAAAATAAGTCCCCCCCCCCAATTCGAAACGTTTCGTTGCAATAACTTCAACTTAAACCTGGATGTTTCGAGGGCGGGGGGGGGAAAAATTAAAAAGTTTTGAAGAGAGGAACATTTGAACAATGCCCCTGAAGTCGTTTGCTTTTTCATAGCTTAAAACCTAACGCATAACAACAAATAACAGACCAGACAAACAAATGTGGCAGGTCAAACAAAGAATAATGGGAATATTTAGTTGTAAGCAAACAGGTGAAATGTGAAGCATATCGACACATAAAGAATAACGCTATACCGGCCTCAACTTGGTGGAACCAATTCTCAACGGACATCATCAATTGGGTAAACAGTAATTGTGTAACGCTACAATGATGTCATAAGTATATATGGAGAAACATTGTTATTGAGTCTTACCCTGATGAACAACACAATTAAGGTTTTTGATTTGGACGGCTTTTCAGACTTACCCTCATCATTCATAAAAAAGAGCAATATGCAAAGAAAAATGACTTTATTTCATAGATGAATAAAACCTACATCTCATTGTTGGTTCTTTCCTCTGAATATTGTCTTGTTTATTGTTTGCCTATACGCGTCAATGTTTTCAAGCTCATTTCACTCAGAACGCAATGAATATAAGAAAGGAAATGAATCCTTGTTGTAAATTGATAATTTCTTGACTTAGACCTTTGAATACGTTAAGTGCCACTTTTTTTTCTGACAATATATTTTTTGAAAAAATGGAGGTGTGTTGAGGTAAAGGTTTTTTTTTTAACCAAAGACTTTTGTGGCAAAGCTAAATGTTTCCTCTCTTTAAAATCTATTTAACAAATTTTCGCATTCATCCAGTTCTAGTGAAGTTATGCAACGAAATGTCCATGAAAATTTTAGGAGGGTCTATCTTTTGGGACCGTGTATATACGTCCCGGTGAATACCCAATGGCCGTTATTCACAAAGGGGGTTAACTTTAACCCACGATCATGGGTTTAATTTACCAATTTTGGTGAATCCGGCCATTGTTACCCATTCGAGGAACTCGACTTGTTTTTTCTTTCTTTACTCACCTCTCACTCTCTCACTTCCTCTCTCTCCACTCTCTCTCTCTCTCGCTCTTCTTCTTTCTTCTTTCTTTTCTTTCTTTCTTTCTTTCTTTCTTTCTTTCTTTCTTTCTTTCTTCTTTCTTTCTTTTCTTTCTTTTCTTTCCTTTCTTTCTACATGCTAATATCTCAGACATGGATCATCCCATATTGACCAACTGGTCCAAGGACGAAGTACATGCCACAACGTTTGGACATGACCCGAGTTGGTGTCAAGGTCACGATAGGGTTCACCGGTCAAAACGTTAACCATGCAAACATCTAGAATTAGCTTAAATCTCAAAACGAATGATATCATCTTGTAGGACTTGATCAACACTACAAAAAGTCAATTATGACTTCATCCTTGACCCATGGTTTAGGGGTCAAAGGTCAAGACTTTCAAATTACGTTACACTTCATCTCACTCCGCCTACAGATTAAGCAACTGGATCGTGTGAGTCATGCATATGAATTAGCTTGAGCTTCTTTAAAAAGTTAGGGTCAAGAGGTCAATATTGGGTCATCTGGGGTCACAGAGGTCAAACAATATTTACTGTGTTTAAAATTTAAATAAGGTCAAATAGAAAATATGTTTTAGCCATCTTATAGGACTTTATGAGCGGTCAATAAAGTCCATATTACTTTCATCACTGACCATGGTTTAGGGGTCAGGTCAAAATACCTCAAATTACTTTATACTTCAAATCACTACTCCTTTTACAGATTACATATTATGATCCCGTGACTCATGAATGTGGTGTGGGGCAAAACGAGAACAGCACTGATGCACGCGATTCTCAACAGAAAATGTCAAGACAAGCCCGGCATAGGTTGGCAGCTTGCATCATCCCACAAAAGTTACTTAATGAAATTTTGATAAAAGGTCTTTGGGGGTCACAGAGTCCAAGACCTGATTTTTCATTCACTAAACATGGCTTCTTCGACATTTTCCGGTCTGAGTAACTCTCGACTGTGTTCAGATCTGTAGACAATCTAGTGTTTTATTTCTTTCTACACACAGGTAAATGGGGTTAGTCAAGCAAGTTTATAGGTTATGGTTCCTGCCAGGCCCGTACTCTGGATTCATTTTGGGGGGTGCTGACCTCGAAACAGTGGACTTTTTTGGTAAAGTTGGCACTAACCCCCCCCCCCCTAAATGGTCCTTTTTGGACGTTTTGAACATCTGATCACCAAAATGTGGACTTTCTTGTTGAAATGTCTTTAAATTTTGGTACCTTTTTATGCAAAAAAATCAGCAAAAAGTGGAACCTTTTGCCCCCTTTTGTGGAAATTTGGGGGGGGGGGGCGGCCGCACCCCGCACCCCCCCCCCCCGCGTAGGGCCTGGGTCCTGCACAAGATGCCAGGTCAGTCTGCCAAACCACTTTTCTCTCATGAGTTTTGTTCATCTCATCATCTTTGTGTTTCCAAATCAATAGTATGAGTTCCATTATTCATGTATGACAAATTCGTTTGGTTTAAAGTTATGAAAACTTAAATTAGCCTACAATAACAAAAATTCAAGTAAAAAAGGTGCCTAACCAACTACCCTACCTGAAAGTCTTTTAGCCTCATATGAAATATCCCGATCTGTTTTTGGTGTGTTTTAATTTTTTATGTGTAAAACATATCTCTATTCTTCCAATGGCCAGACAATCATTTGCCGAGCAAATTGAGAAATTTCATATTTTGTGCAAGTGTGCCAATGCCGCTTTAAGTGGAGTTTGATTCTTCAGCTTGCCAATGGTTCTTTAATAAGAACATATCGCTTGATCACAAATTATAATAGGTCTGATTTACCATCGTATGCATAAGGTAGTAAGATTATCTAATATTACGGTTGTAGGATTAATTTGATTTATAATTTGATGGAATGCGGATGATTGGCTAAAACAACAACGAAAGGTTCTTGTAATTGTGGACCGTCCTTTGCGATTACCTATTCATATTAATGAAAAAAATGATCATACCCACTTTCTTTCTCCATGAAATGTAGGCAGGGCATTGAAAGTTTCAGAAGTTTGATATTTTATAGATTTTTGCTCTGTCAAATCTCTTACTGATAAGTACTTACTCATCATACCTCAGAAATTCCTATTTCCTTTCTTATTCACAAAAAAACATATTGTAAGATTTTCATGAAGTAACATTTCGGTCCAACAAGATCTACATGGCTAACAATTTAGTCATATTCACCTATGTTTTAATAAGCATGTTCACAGAAATTACACTTATGACTTAAAGTGTACTGCACATTAATGGGGTAAACTGTCCAAAATAAGGCATGTGATTACAATACAGACTACAATATCGATTTAAATACCGCGCACATATCCACCCTCAGGCACCATTTAATTGTTGTATATCATGAACCTTAAATATTTCGTAAATAATTCAATCCAAACAAAATTGGAAGTTCATTTTGAAGTCATCAGCAGCCATTTAAGATGAACACCATTTTCAAATTGTTGCATGGTCATGGATCTTGGTGGATTACTGACATTCATGCAAAAAATGTTTTTAGATAATTTCGAGGTCATTAGTGGCCAGGGGGTAGGTTAAGGGACATGCCAGCAATGGAAACGGTAGCGGGTTTTTTAAAAAAGTAATCTTAGCTCTGTATTGTTTACAATTACAACAATCATGAAATCGCTGTTGAAAAATCGTAAACAGTTGCTTACATTGAAGGCGTGGCCCTCTTTGACTTGAGTGAAAGCATTACCTTACTTTGATTTAACCTGCATAGCAAACGATATACCCAGTTTAGCTCTCTCCCGAAGCAGTCGTTAGCCCCCATTGAATCTAGTGGCAGGTACAAGGAAGTTTAAAGAAAACTAACTATATTTGTTGTAACAAACCAGAAAACTGGGACAACCCACGATTGAGTTGCAGAGAAGTTCAGTGAACAATAACAATTGTAGTTGTGTTAGCGAAACTTGGTTTTTAGCTTTGTATTAAGGAGTAAAAATGCAAGTGTTGAACACGTACTAACGGACCAGATCTAGCTAGCTTGCACGCAAAATGAAGTACCGGCAATACCTATAAAAGTATTGCTTTTGATATTGCAGTCCTTTTTCTTACATTTCCAATAACGCTAAAATGTTTCTGTTTTCTTCGTGGATAACATTTCTTATTGTTAATACCTACTCTTTTGCTGATAGTAACTTCATTACTTCATGATGCCGAAGGTAAATATCATTGTACATGACTATACTATTTTGGATGCTTATGTTGATTATTGTTGCTGTACATGCAAAAACGGGATGAAAAAATGCATATTGGTTGGGCCCCAATCAGCATGTGTATTTTGTTTGGGTTCTCAAAATCAGTGGATAAACATTCCAATCATGAAGGCATAGAAAAATAAAGGGGTGTATTGTAATGTGCGAACGTGATACTACATATGACAGCTCATGAGCGGGAGGAGAATACCATAGGGCCTTATTTAAATTGGTTAACTCCCTACAAAGCACCCACTGGAGCGCTCTACATCAATGCCAGGAGGAGGGTAGGTACGCTCATGTGGTAAATCATTTTTTTTCAAATAGGGGCCAATTAAGTCATAAGGATTCCAAAAATGTAGATGTTTGTGTACCACCTACAACCATTGGTTTGGAGCTATAGGTAATGACTAATATGGTAAAAGGTCAATCTCAACTTGTACAGGGGTCCACATTAAAAGTTAATCTCATTATATTTAAATACTTGCACTTGCAATTATTGCCTTAGGCACGAGGACTCCCAAAAAGGATATTTTGATTATAGTCCTTAAGGCCAGCCAGCTAAAACTGGGTGTTCACTACCTAAGAAGGGTACAATTCTAATTCTAACAATACTTTTTGAAAAGCTCCATGTCTCTAGTGTATGAATTGCCATGCTAGATAATTCTAAGGAGAAGCTTAGTCTCAGAATTCAGGTCGTTTTTGAAGAGTGTGAAAATCCTCTATTGAAAATTGAATACACACAATATGGATAACTATACACAGGATTTGGTCATTGAATGCCTTATACCTTGGCTCTGGTAACTCAACTATGATTTTTAATGGAATTGCTTTTTGAAACCATCATATTCT
>JAMKCH010021320.1:0-20455 GCA_023653785.1 Ophioderma brevispina | reverse complement strand
GTGGGCATAAGCAATTTGTGAAAATCACCCTTCTACGGGTACGTAATCATAAATTCGAATATGTGGAATCGCCAAATGACATAATAACTAGCATTAAGAAACGCCGAAAATTGATTTCATTTGGACGCTAGATCGGCTGTTTTTATGCTTTAATATGTAACTTTTCTGGAGGTTTGGCGGCCGTTTTGAAAAAAGCGCCCCCTAAAGTACTTATCATAAATCCTAATTATTTAAATATCATTATATAATGAGAGCGTCAAGAATGATCCCAAAATTGATTTCATTAGAGTCTCAGATATCCGTTTCTAGCTTAAATATACATTTCTGGAATTTGGGGCCCTTTGAAAAAAGCGCCCTCCTAGGGGACATTTATCATAAATTCTTGTGATTGAAATAGGCTATTACACAAAATCAATAACATAAGAAGAAACAACCAAAAAATGATTTCGCCAGATAGCTGTCATTAATTATGGCCGTCCATTTTTAAAAGCCATCTATTTGAGAATGTCCCCACATTTTCAGAGGTTGGACCCAATAATCTGTTAAGCATCCTTAGAAATCTAAAAATGCCTTCAAACATCTTCACTGTGAATATTTCTCCCCTTTCCCCTCCTGTGCACCGATTTATTACTTTTATTCAATTAATAATTCATTGATACGGTCCCAAAAGGCTAATTATTAAACAGATTTTGGCACCCTTTTGCACACAGCACTCTCTAGGGTACTTCTCCTCCTTCTCCTCTTTGGACCTAGCCTACTCCCATCCCTCGCCTTTAAGACCCGCCGAAATTTGCTGTCAGTTTGGACTTTAGATGGCTGTTTTTAGCCTTTCCTCTGTCCTTTTCCTGGAATGTTGGCGGCTATTTTGGAAACCGCGCCCTCTACCGGTACCTCTCCTCACTCCTACGTATTGAAGACAACGAGAGAAGAGAGAGGCAAGCAGAAAGAGCCAAAAGTAGTTCTAGGAGAGGCCCAGAGAGGGGGCGAGCGGAAAGAGACCAGGGGACGGGAAGTGGGGGCGGCCAGTGGAAGAAAGCCGGCGAGCAAAGAGGGACCCACAGGGCCAAGAGGGCGGGACCAAAAGAAGCGGGGGCAGCATGCCGGAAAAATGGAAACAAAGACCGGCAACAGCGGCCCGGGGCGGAGACTTGTATTCAATAATAATTAATTGAAACGGTTCCAAAAAGGCTATTATACAGAATGTTGGCAGCCATTTGAAACAAGCGCCCTCTAGGGGTACTCATCCATAAAATTCTAATATTTGGAATAAGAATAATACAATAAATAGCATTAAGAAACGTCGAAATTTGATTTCATTTGGACTCTTAGATGGTTGTTTTTTAGCTTTAATATGTAATTTCTGGAATTTGGCGGCTATTTTGAAAAAGCGCCCTCTAAAGGTACCTATATAAATCATATATTTAAATTTACCATTATATAATAGAGAGCATTCAGAAATATCCCAAAATTGATTTCATTTAGATTTCAGATTTTAAATCTGTTTCTGCTGAAAATATACCTGTCCTGGAATTGTCGGCGATTTGAAAAAGGGCCTCTAGCAAGAGTCCCCACATTTCCCAGAGGTTGGACCCAAAATTCTTGGTCGATCCTTGAAAATGTAAACAAATACCTTCAAACATTCTTCACTTTGATTTATAATTGTATTCAATAAATAATAATTGATAACGCGTCCCAAAAAAAGGGCTATTATTACAGATTTGGAGCCTTTGGAAAAAGCGCCCCCTAGGATGGGTACTTATCATAATTCTAATTATTGGAAAGCATTTAATAATTAGTATTAAGAAATTCCCCAAAATTGATCATATACACTCTAAAAATATCTGTTTTAGCTTAATATGCAATTTTCTGGATTTGGCGGCCATTTTGAAAAACGCCCTCTAGCGAGAGTCCCCACCAGTTTGCAAGAGGTTGGACCCAAAAAATATTGTTCAGGACATTGCAAGTACAAGAAAACATCTTCAAACCTTCTTCCCCAAACTTTGACAATAGGATTCTCATTTTGAACCCTAAGATTTTCTGATTTTTTGTATTAATAACGAAAGAGGGCGACGGGTCGTATGTAGGTCATGGGAACACCCAGGACCGAAACCACATCAAGCACCCAAATTGGTTTGTGGTTGACACTTACCGTATGCTGTAATATCTTTTGCATTCTTTGTTAATTTTATAATGAATGAGGCTGGCCGCCACTGCCTGCAAATGGTGTTTTGCCAGACAGGTATAAAAATGACCTTGTTCCATATGATAATATAATCACAGTGAAATAACAAGTCATATCGAAGTCCTTCACAAGAAAATCACAAACTTGTTTAAAAAATTCCGGATCCGGAAATTTTTGTCATACACGTGATCCTACGGCACTGTATTCTGTACATAAATGTGTACTGCATGAAAAATATTCATCTCTAACATTGGAATTAAGCACTTTAGGTGAGTAGCTTAGTAATAGTGATATTTTTAATGGACTACACAAAAAAATTTATATTTCGAAATCTCTGAGTAAGTCTTTAACTTCAACAAGTTTCTGGTATCTTTCTGTCTGTTCCAGCAAGTCAACCTCCGCTTATTCCTGCCATCATGAGGTGATCTTGACTTCTTCCCCTTTCATTACCTTGTTCAATTAAGTTTCCATTCTTGTCTTCCAACAGCTTTTTTTCAACAGATCCTTCTCTGCCTCGTATTTTGCTTTCGCTCATCACAAGCGACAAGAATTCTGGATATTGAGCTGGGGTTGACAAGAGGTTCTATATATATAGAGAGGCAAAACGTTACGTAATCTTTAGAAATTCATCGTCTCTCATTTTTTGCCGACCACAAAGAAAACAATAGAGTTACCAACAATAGAAAGCAATTGCCTGCCTCCGCTTCTTCCACACACTGTGGTGCCGCTTTGGTCATATACACTAACGGTAGTGATACCAATTGGGGGATTATTGTGTTGATAGTGGCCAGGTGTAATAATAGTGCCCGGTCATTGTGCTCAGATACTCTTTTTCTCATAATGCAATGCGTCCGCTTAGGTGAAAGATGTATTCATTGAGGTGGTTTATTTAAATCAAGACACTGACGTGTCATTTCATTCGATTTTTGTGTGGTCATGGGTAGGACAAATTTAACCACCATGCACCCAACATCACAACTGATATGTTGGCGGATTGTTGTATCAATAATTTACATTATGTTTTTATACAATGCCCCCAAAACTAATATTATTCCGCGTGCAATAGTCAAAATGTCAGCGCCCACACGGACGACTGGTTTTTTTGTTTAATGGCTTCACCCCCTGAGGTGTTTATATCACTAAGACCATCAATTTATGCAGGTGAAGTTTGATCGGCTCTGCTGGAATCAACCAATTTGGTGTTACAGTGAGCAGATTATGGCCATGCAATGAAAATTGTGGTAACTGAGTGCTTGGCAAAGATACTGGATTGTATAATATGTGTAGAGGAATGTGTATCACACACTGTAGTGGACTTGTTGCTATACACTTCTGAAGAAGAACAAAACAGCCTTCTTCCTTTCACTTTTCTACCGTTTTTCTAGCAAGTGTACGTAGGGAACCCTTTGTTGGCCCAATATCCATAGCCAGGTCCTTGTACTCTCCACTGTTTCCTGTTGCCGGATTAAAAGTCAATGTTACACCAGCATGCACCCAGCACAACGTTCCTCTGTATATTTTTTTTGGAGTTAGGCCTACATTTTATGGATGATAAGTGAAGGAGGGTCGGGTGGAAGAGGTGTTCCTTCTGTTTTCTTTTCGATAATGCTCTTCATGGCTTGTCTCCTCTCCGAGTCATTTGGTACCCTAAATTGTCACTGTTGACAGGCGTAGAGTGTTCAACAACAGCCAGTCGCTTGCATTGAACACCAGCAGAAAAATTTTTCAAACTCAGAGCACTTTTCCTCTACTCGCAATCTTTGCGTAATATGATGTCATCAAAAATACGAGCTTATTCCTTATATGCTGCTCACGTTCTTTTGCCTGAACAATCTTGGCCAGTTGATCACTGCATGATGGATACTCCTCTTCCCTGCAATTAATGCAAAGAGTTGCTTCCCGTTAGAAACAATAAAATGTATTTTTTTTTAATTTTTAATCGACACATGCGTAACCCTTGGTGTTTAAAAAGAAAAACATTTTCACATAACAATAAGATAATTATATGGGACATGATTTACCAATTGTCGGTTTGGATAAGCTGATCAACTTGGCGTAACAGGGCGGGGGGCAAGGGGGGCAGGTTCCCCCCCCCCCCCCTGGGGGGGGGGGGACGAAGCACTTTTGCCGGGAAAAAATTTGCAAAACGCGAACTGCTAAATCACCGTTTTTTAGGCGCCTCTGCCCGGGAACAATTGGCCTTTTTTGACAACCCTGAGAGTGTAAAATTTTCCAGACTTGGGAATTGCCCCCCTCAGGGCGGGTAGGCCCGATACGTCACTGAGGCTGATAAAACTTTACAAAAAAAAACCATAATCATCAATTATTTTCAAATTTGATGTCCGATTTTGGTCTCAATTGAGCCTTACCATCATAAAAATCAACAAGTCAAACCGATATTAAATATTTGGAATCTGTCGTGACTTAAAGAACGACGTTTTGTAACTGCAAGTGTATGCCGACGCACAGTCTGTATAATGTATCGTTAACGGGGCAACCCAACCTGCATACCCTATCCTACCATAATTATAAAAAAAATATCCTAACAAATAAAATTTGTTTATTCATTTACGAAGACATAGAGCCGGGCGCAGTGTAACAATGATGCTCCTTCCTTCTCTCAAACGAATGACAGTTGAAAGCAGATATAGTCCGGCGGGAGCAAAAGTCTTGACTATGACCTCCGGCCGGACTATAGTTGACTTTATAATGGTACACATAGACTATAAAAACGTGATTCGAATGGTGACTTTCTGAGTGGGGGGAAATTAAAATTCCACGCTAATCTATTGAAAACATAGAGTCCGATAGCGGAGAAAAATCAATGCCCTGCTTGAATGAAATCATTCAAGTCAAAGTAAGCGCATTTAGCTACCATAACTCTCAAAACATTCTGACTATAGTAAGATTCATCCAAAAGCGATTTCCAAACACGGACCGGACCAGTCGTTACATGGTCAAGACAGGAGGTTCTCAGTCGAAAAGGAAATGAATGGAGCTTAGTAAGTCTAGGGAGCTCACACAAAACAAGGAAAGGAGATTAATTTCTCTTACGTTTCAATTCACATGGCCGAAATCACGGTTGCTATCAAAGATTGTTCTATATCGATAGAGGGCAAAAACGTAACCCGTAATCTTAGAAATTCACCGTCTCGCTGTTTTGCCGACCACCCAAAGAAAAACCTAGAGTACCAACAATAGAAAGCAATGGCTGCCTCGCTTATTCCACTACTTGGTTGCCGCTTTGCATATAAACTAATCGGTAGTGATACAATTAATGTATGTGTTAGAGGTGGCAGGGTAAACAAGTGTACCCTGGATTAATGTGCTCAGATACTCTTTTCTCATAATGCAAATGCGCGCTTAGGTGAAAAGATGTATTCATGAGGCGGTTTATTTAAATCCAGAGCAATGATGGTCATTTCATTCGTTGTGTGGCCATGGGTAGGACAACAATTTAACCAACCCAATAGCACCCACATCCAAAAATGATATTTTGGCGGATTGTTTGATGAATTGACATATGTGTGTATACAAGCACCCAAACTGATAATTTTCCGTGCATATCAAAATGTCAGCGCCAGCACGGAGGACTGGTTTTGAATGCTTTCACCCCCTTGAATATACCACGGATACTGTCTGATCCGGATTATCTCAATAACATGATAACTCGCGGAAATATGAACGATTAGATAGCTGCTGTGTGATACAAGAAACATGGTCAACATTGATGTGAAAACATAATGGACAGATGGATAATAAATAAACTTACGTCACAGAGCAGCTATTGACTTTAATAAACGAGAGATCATGATACATCATCCTTTTGTACGCCCACCCCCGCCCATCCCAGCATAAAAGATCGGTTTTCGATGAAATATACGATAAATCGTTTGAGTTGAATGTTACTGATTTCTGAGCGCCCGTGATTTGGATACGAAGGAACATAAAAGTCTTTGCACTCTCTATGTAAAATGATGTCAACATAAAAGACCAGATTATCCGTTCTTTCATGAAACAGGTGAATCGGGCCACATATTTTCTTTTTCTGCCTCCTCTCCCAACTAATCGACACTGTCCAAAACTTTTCCTCTGGTGACACGATGGGTTGAATCTACTTAATATACCACACGGGCCGAGTGAACAGCGGAAAGATACACTGTTAAAAATTATCGTAAAAAAACGTCATTTTAACTGGCAACTGGGACTCCAACAGTTAAAACGACGTATTGTTACAGTTATTTGCACGTTGTGAGTTCCAGTTGCGGTCATTTTAAACAGTGTATATTTAAGTCCTGGGTCCGAAGTGTTCATTGCATTCAACAACCCTAGCAGATTGCTTTAGAACAACTATTCATTAAATACAAATCATATTGGTTTGCCTATTATAATTTAGACTATTCTGGACTACCAAGCATTGAGCACATGAAGAATTGTTTTGCCACCTGAGATGTTCCAAATGCCCAGACCAATGGATCCCGGACTATAGTTTTTGTTTTCTATCTTGCTTTAATTTTTTTTCATTGAGTAAAATATAGATAATTTACCATAACCCTATAAAACACACACACACACACACACACACTTAACCCTATCGACACTGGCAAATTCAGTATACGTTATAGCCCACGAGTCAGTGGCTTTATAGATGGCGTCACAAATGGCGTAATTTGGAAAACCATCTCAAAAGAATATCAGCAACGACTAGGCTTGTTTGGACTAATATAGATGCATTTTTATGCGGATTCTGAATATGCACTAGAAAATTAATAATTTTGACCTTTTTGAAACAAAATTTGAAAGATTTTGATCGTTCAGCGACTGGGGTCGCTTGCCGTGTTCAAAGGATTACGGTGAAAATCATACCTTTTTATTGGCGGTTTCAACCGTTTTGGACGTGTTTTTACTGCTGTTAAACACCTTCTTTGATACCAATATACAATCGGCTCCGTCACTTACAAGACACAGACGAGTGTCGGGTCGTAGTGTGGTGAAAAGGGTCTCCATTCCCTATAAAGCAGAAACAATACCAAATTAAAGAACATTCGTGATTTGTGAAGTTAAAATCGTTTAAAAATTGCTAATAACCCCTAATTTAAATAAAGTCCCCAAACTGTACACGATTTAACTATAAAATTAACAAAATATTAATTTTTGTAACAAACATTTTCTAATTCATCAGCTCATGTCAATTCACAAAAGAACGCATGGACAAGATATCCCATCAACCACAGACTAGAGGATACATCTCGGATCGGTCTATTCTCTTACTTTAGTTAAATAATACTTCGAGAATTAAAAAAAACCATGAGGTTCTAAGGTAAAACTTGAACTGATAGTGGAATTTTTGAAAGGTTTGAATCATCATCTTCATCATGATGATGATGATCATCATCATCAAGATCATCATCATGATCATCATGATTATCATCATGACCGTCATGATGATCATCATGATGATCATGATCACCATCATGATCATGATCATCAAGATCATCATGATCATGATCATGATCATCATGATCATCATCATAATCATCATGATCATCATCATGATCATCATCAAGATCATGATGATGATGATGTTGTAATGGCTCCTACATTTATATGAAAATGATTCTAAGAAACAAACTCACGCATACTGCGCCACTCGATAAGTCAGCTACTTTGGCGAATGTGGTTTTCACTCTCAAAGCTGCGTTGCACTTAGCTTCTTCGATCTGTTGTCTCTGTCAAGGTGATAATTAGTATAATTAAACGGAACGATCGGAAATATTGATTACAATAAGGACAGAACATAGCGGTAAAGTTGGGATGTCAGTCGTAAAATATTTAATTAATTTGACTCGTTTTTGATTTACACCTGTGCAGAAATAAATGGTTCCATTTTTTCTGTAATATCCTGATATAGCCCACAATACAGAATAAAGGATAAGGCAGTTATTTGTGAATACTCATTTAATGTTATAATCAAGTAGCTTCATTCCGTTTTATGAGGCTATAATCAATGTATTGCCACATTTTGGTATGTTTAATCATACACCAATCAAGCCTTTTTGCATTTGGGAATGATTTTGGAGAGCCCCCCCCCCTCAAATTAATGAAAGCTTATAAAATGCAATGTTTCTTTCTCACCGTCCCAATATTAATAGAAACAAGGAAATATATTGTCACTAACCCCAATAAGTAAACAACTTGTCAAATCCATATTTAAAAAAAAAAATCTTATATTCACGTTAGCATGGTTTAGACAAATACAATACCTAAAAATCGGAATATCAGTTTCTCAAACAGATAATTTGCAATATACTTGAATTCGTATTTCAGTGCTATACTGTTTTGAATAAAGAATACTGTTCAAAACAACGCCCCGTTATCAGATTGATTCAAAATAAATAATATCATAAATCACATCACACCTCTTTCTTCTCAGAAGCTGATGACGCAGCAGCAGCCAACGCAATCCATTCCCCTGGCCACTGCTTTCTTGTCTGCAACTTTTTTTCTGAAGAAACGAAACAAAGATTGTTTGAAATTTCAGTTACTGATATAAGTTAATCAATTAAGCATTAATCCAGAACGACAAGAAGGCGAATGTGGTATTCGGAAAAAATTATTATATCTTACGCCTTTATTCTATTCTATTTTATACATTATTTTAAAACCACACCGTAAGTTTCATTGGATCAATCCATTTCATCCCCGTAAATACAATAATATTCACATTGATAATTTTTAAATAAATATTTCTTTTACGCATGATATATACATGTTTGATTTACCTTTCTGTAGAGCAATGATGAGCCGCTAACATTCTTTGGTCGGTATAAAATTAAAATCCCTTTAACAGTGGTAGCATTAGGAAGATCGAGATAATATCGCCTCGTTTTTCCTAAATGTTAGATTAGAAAACATCAATTAGTATTTGTTCTACCTCACAGCAGTTTTAATGTGCAAGTTTCCAAGTTTTTTACCAACGTTTCTTACCGGGGTGGTTACCCCACTTGGGGAATTCGTTATAAAGCAACCCAATCCTTCAAATTGGTACTAGTGGATAGCTATGGTCTCCTCTTTCTATTAATACCACACTAAATAACAACATACCTATTATAGGTCAACACAATGACGTCATAAAGTCGAGTCGGCAAAATTGCCATTTCCACAGACCACATTGTATAATAGCGAAATCCAATTGTTGCACCAAAAAGGTACATAATCGGGAGTTTTTTTTATAAACATCGTCCGTATTGTAACAAAAAAATTGCAAAAGGTGTCTTACAACTTTTCACGACGTTTATCTCTGAAATAGTGAGGTAAATAGGAAATCTTTTTTTTATCTACTGTAAAAGCCATCAAATTTTGTCATATATACCAAAAGAAATTTATAACGCTCTGTACTAACAAACTAACATTAACATATATATTACTTTTTGATAAATAACCTTTTTTCATAATTTTATTGATTATTACTAGTCCAACTACTTCAAAGATAAACGATTGTTTAGTTTAACAACCGATTGTTCAAGCGGCACTTGCAAAACATTTTCACCAAATAGAAATTTCTCTTAAATTTCTCGCACATGATAGTCTAGGCTATTTGGGAAAGAGAATATACTTTTCACAGAAACATAACATACTCGAAAACAGATAGGGACGTTAATAAGGGTTAAAGACATGCAGGGAATTTGTATGCTAACTTAATTTTTCTAACTTTCATCAACAAATGTGTATATGACATGAATAATACTAGACTCGTGCTCATTGATATTAAAACCCCACAGGTCACGGACCGGTCAAACAGGTACATGCCGTGGAAACCTGCATACGTACGGCGTGCGTTTGCCTTGTGTTGACCGCCATTTCCGTCGTCTGCTGAATTAATGTCGCCCGGCGACATTAAATATAAATCGTTTGTTTACCCATAAGGCGTGATTTGGATGCTATGACTGTATATCAAAGCTTTACAACCATGCACAAATATCGATTTTTGAAATATTGAAGGCGCCTATTTTCAATGTGCCAGTGTCTCTTTTTAAAACATCTTTTTGAAATACAGGCCATATTGTTTTAGAGCCACACCGTGATATTTTCAAATGCACCATGCATAACAATTCTTTTGGATGAAATACTCCCCCTCCCCCATCCCTACGATTTTGACGGCATACCCTAACGTCGGTGAAGGGTACTCTAACTTCACACTTTGTTCGATATCGGGAAGGGGTAATCAAAATAATTACCTGGACAGCTTTTTGCGAAAGATTTTAATGTTTAGGGCACTGGAGGAAATTCACTGGAGTGGTAACCCCCTCCCAAGATAACAGATGATGGTAAAAGTTATATGGAATATAATTTGAAAGATCGAGAACACGGGCAAGTATCATGGAAAGGGAAAAGGTGTTCGAGGTTATTTTCTTTTCGAAGAGAGTACCTTAGGTTTGTTTTACTCAGTAATTACTCACACTGGGTAAGCTGTCGGATCGAGAGGTGGCCATACAGTTGTTTCTTGCGTTCATATGGGTACCATCCGGACGCGTCTTAAACTTGAACCGTCTATCAATGGACACATAAATTTCAAACACATCAGATCTCTGAATTAGCAAACAAAAGTAAATCGTGGTCACATAAACAAGTACAAACATGTATTTTTCAATAATGTTTTTCCATTAAAACAAATGACACAGAGAAGTAAATCTCTAAGATAGAAACGAAATGAGGAATCAACCGCTTTCTTAGGTGTATTGAACAAAAAAGGACCGGATATATGGCAGGGAACCACATCAAATGTCCCTCTTGAAAAAAAAATGACTCACAACAAGTCGTTATGTTTTCTCCATCCGGAAAGAGAAAGACAAACAAACTTTTAGCAACTAAAATAAAACTTCCAAGCATAAAACGTAGATTATTTATAGGTTCAATTCTAATCATTTTTTGTTGAAGGTATTGGAGTGAATATTTTTGTGAAGGGTATTTGTGAGTGTAATATTTTTGTGAAGGTTATTTGGAGTGAATATTAACGATACTACTTCCTTTTAAGTTGCATTCTTCTTCCAAATCATCGTCCTTATCGAAATGGTTCTCTTTTTTCTTCTTGCGATTCTATCACCTCTGAAAGAACTCGGCAATTACACTAGAAAAACGAGTAATATAGTGATTGCAAGCAAATTTTAAACAAAATCGTTACAAGATTATGCTTAACTGTTAAATAGTGGACTTCCGTACATGTTTGGTAAAAAAATATCGATATACGTTCTTCGGAAACCAAAGGTTAGTACTTCACAAGGGGGTAACCAAAAACAAAAGCAAACAAAACCATAACTTGCGTTTTGACTTGAGAAAAACAAGAACTGTCTTTTTTCAATGAGGTAGATTACTTTGGAATTTTGACATATCTATGTCTAGTCGAATTGGAGCAATAGGTTTTTTTGCAGAGCCAGATGGCCCTATCAGATTGCAACGTAAAATAAATAAAACATTATGCGACTTGCCACAAGGCCACATCAAAAAGCAATTACACCCTGACAATCAGTCATTGATGTATGAGCTTAGACAATTGTTCCCGTTTTATGCAGTCGATGCATTTTGTGTCAAAAGTGATGATATTAAAAAAGGCTTCTTATTCTTGGGGCTTTCTGGGCATTGTTCACTTTTTGGTAATTTTTTTACTAAATAATTTTTTTTTACTGTTACTTAAATTAAATACATAATAACCCTAAAATGTGCATGTAATTGAGGATATAATTCCATTGCTAAACCCATTTAAGATCTGCTATGGAAGTGATCTTTAAACAATCGTTGATACTTATAACGATTGAGAAATTGACCAGATTTGCAACATTTGCATTACAATTTACCATTATTAGTACATAATGTAGAACAAACTGTTTCTGGAACTGCCCTGAATTTAGTAAATCACTACTAATTAGTACGTAGATATAATCACTTGCATTCAAATCCTTGGTAATAACTGTCCCTGGTCTGTAAGAAAGCATTATATCGAGTATTAGTTAGGCTTCAATTCAAAAACAGAATTCAAATTAGAAAAAACACTAGTGGAAAAATAAATTTAGGGTTAGGGCTCAGAACATTTCCGGGAAATTGTTTATTTCGTCACGTTCAGAAAGTTTTTCTTGCACAAAACCACGATGGAAGTCATGTTTAATTTCTTGGTAAAGGTTCTGATTGGAAGACAACATTTTATAGAAATTAATAGAAATACTACAGAGTAATATGTTGTAATCTGGTTAAATATAATCGTCCATCCTCAATGCAGCTGTAAGGTTTGGTGGTTTTATAAAACATTATAATGATATGTTCGATGAGCAGTGCTACACTTTTGATTTTATGGGGGTAATGCATTGAAAAAACTAGGACACTAAATTTGAGAGTTTCGATTTATTCCAACTCCCTGGTCAATATCAAGTGAGGTGGCTTATAACCATAGTGGTGACCAAATGAGGGTAAAATATTACTCTGCTAATTTCATAAATTGTATACGTTGTCTGGAAAATTACCAAACCTAAACATATCATAAAAGCTGTTTCAGCCTGCGTTTGTACAATAACACAGACACCGTCTTACTGACTAGGTAAAATCTCATTAATGTTTGTATTACCTTAATACTTAACGATGTTTTTCTTAAGGACCGTTTTCAATTATTTTTTCTGAAGACTAAATATACCAGGTCTATTAGTCTCAGATTTTTTTGAAATCCTGACGATATCTCGTTTTTTAATCGTTTTAGCATCGGGGCAGCTATATCCTAGGGCGTCATCATGTCTATAGCCCTAGTGTACACACCTAAAATAGGGTTGCAAATTTGACCCCCGAATAACGGTCAACTATACACCACCACTTTGTATCAATTTTATGACTACTACGAATTTTTTGTAAAACTAAATTTGCTGCAGTAATTTGTGAATGTAACAGTTTCATGACTACAAATTAGTACCCCATGACTTCAATGTAAGTCCAAAACTGACTAAATTGTTAGGTGGTGTATAGTTGACCGTATCGGGGGTCAAATTTGCCTACTATTTTTAAGTGTGTACTGATAAAATAACATTTTTCAATTAATAGATTGATGGAAGAATGAAATTCAATTTATCTGTTCAGGCTTAATAATATTCCTTTTAACACAATCATTTTTAATTAACCCACTGGGCAACTACTTGCCTATCTAGTGGCATCTAAGTACTATTTTAATTGTTTTGTACAGGTAATGGTCATGTACTGAATCAATCAAAGATACTGTAAGAATTGTGGTATGATTTACAATATAGAAACACTCTGTTGATTGTTACGCAGAGGGCTATCGTCATATTGGTGTCCCTGTAATGAAGCCACAGCAATTGTATCATACTAGTTAGTGGTGCCCATGGGATTGACAATCATGCGACTTTTGTTAAAATATCATTTTCAGTCCCAACTAGGGCTAAGTCAACATTTCTTCACCATATTAAGAACACATTGAGGACAACTTGTGATTCAATTCGGCAAATGCCAACATGACTTACTTGTAATAACCGTGCTAATTTGTCTTGTAGTTGCTATTTATGTTGGCAAACATCTCATTTGTAAAATATCATTCATGACGGCAATACTCCTATATCAGTTCCCTCGTCATTTTCCATTGGAACTCTTATGATTGACATAAAATCCTGTCATGAAGAGGAAAATCACATAAAAAACATGGTCTGTGTATAAAGTATGACATAAAACGGGGGGCGATTGTAGCTTAAACGGCACATAAACAGCAGCAAATAAACATTGGCTGGTTGCTGCTTCTAAAAAGGTGGTTCTGAATGAATTTCTAGGTCTTGAAATGGACGAATATTAGACTTGAAGAATCATCAACCATCCTCCGCATCATCATCATCATCATTTGGCCCGGCCAAGGCCATTGCATTGATGAGCACTTCCAAAGCATTTTGTTGTTCATTTTGTGGCTGGGAAAATGGATGGTGAATAATGGACGATGCAGACTCAGTGTTGCAAATATATTAAAAAATAGTTATCTTGAAGTTAAGCCTTCTGCTTGACGTTGTTGTTGGACGTCATTTTAGAATAGACTTGTAGACTGTTACAAACCATACAATTGTATCCCTTTTATGCCTTCTGATAAACATGAAGATGTGGGGTAAATTGCAAAACGAGTTTGGGAACTCTTCTTTTTTCTCTTATCATTTTAACAGTTGCAATATTACAAGAAAATCATAAAAAATTACATACCCATGCTTTTTCGAATACTTCTTAAAATTGTAACAAAATGGGGTTTGAAGAACCTGGACATTATATCATTTTCGTTTAAACAGAGGACAAGCTTGTGCAAAACTTACATCTTTGTTGATTAGTAGCAGCTCCACTTCTTCTTTGCATATTATGCTGCATTCTCTGAGAGTATCGGTGAGAAGAGCAACTTCCTATTCCAAAAAAAAATACGTTTAGGCCTATAATAAGATATTCAATCATTTCAATTCTATGTCGAATGAAATACTGTTAAATTTGGTAACACTTAACCTATATCCATAATTATATGGAACACACTAATGCGGCGTATTTTGTATAAAGTAATACTCTTTTACATTATTTAGAAAGAGCGTCAAATGATGTGGATTACGTGGTGCCATATTAATTAGGCACTCGTTGTGAACATGAAGTTATTATTAGCCTGTTATTATAGTAAGTCAACTACTAAAATAGTATATTAGAATACCTAAATCGTATCAAAATAACCACAAATGTTAGTGTTATGCAAATGAGGGTACACTAAGACATTTGTAGTCTTACCACATAAATATTGAAAGTTTGACAAAGGTAATCTTCAGAAATTTCGCATGTTGTTTTATTACCAACTAGTGAATATTTTTCTAATTCGCACTTATGCACTACTGAGCCGTAAACAATTTGTTACCCAAACTTACTCCAAATGAGTCTCCGCTGCCAATTTCCATAACCGTTGTGACAAACTGACTGTTATTTCTTCTATCGAAATCGAGTTGATTGACCAAGCACACACCTGATAAAATAATGTAGTAGCAAGAAGGTGGATGGCCTTCTTTCAGAATCACACGGCGAGCTTCGAATCTAAAGAGGTTTAAAAAATAATACAAAACGCTCAACTTTCGATTGGACAAAGGACCAAGCTGGTGAAAATAAGGCGCAATCCAGCCCACAAACATCCAAACACGTATATAGGAACCAAGCATCTTGTTTCTTTACTATTATTTAGTTTTTATTATAAAGGTTCTTTTCCTTAAGCTTCCTTACACACATACCGTTGATACTCCATCACCTTTGCCAATTTGACTTGTGTATCTCTGTGATGGTTGACAAAGGCCTTATTCTTTCGTAAGAGCGACAGAACCTGAAATGGTAACAAATATGTGAAATTGAAGCACCAAAGATTGACAAGAAGTCAAATCGCGAAGATATTTTTGCACATTCTATTAATTTTAAAAAGTGTGATTCCTTTTATCAAAGGGCGGCAATATTGCAACAAGAAAACGCAAACCCAACTCATAGAGGAAATAAAATATACAATTTACTTGTTATAAATGTCACATAATTAGAATCTTAGGGATCTTAGTAAAAGATACACGCATTTTTTACACGTCAAAACTCACTGGTTTTTCACAAAATGACGCTAACATTGTAGTAGTACAACAGTGGCTATAATAATTCGATTTATGACCACCTTCAGAATACGATGATTAAACACTATTTTTTTTTCACTCATATGAACACGATAGCAATGTTCTGGTTGTGCATGATCTCAAGACCTAACTCTCTTGTCGCCATGACATCTCTCAGTTATTCATTTAGGTTTAGCATTTGAAAAAGCACGTAAATATGTTTTTAGTAGTCGCTGGGAAAAGGGGAGAATACTAAGAAGCTTCTTACTCTCACCTCTCCAACGCCCCCTTACCCCTTCTCCCAAAACCCCCCCCCCTCTCACTTACCCATATGTCAATATTGAACTACCCCCCCTCCCTCCTTTCCCTTCTTTTCTCCTCCCCCTCCTTTTTTCCTTTCCCTATTTCTCTCTTTTCCCTTTTTTCAACCTTACATTCCCGCTTTTCGACCTACTTTTTTCTCCCTGTCCACTACCTTCTCTGTTGCCTGTCCCGCAGTTTTGGTTTGGGGTTGTCGCCATGTTTGTGGGTTGTTGTTTTGGTGGTTTCTTTTCTCTGTCTTGTTAAAATATATTTGTATATGAAATTTGAATTAGGTTTTAAACAATTATAAATTGTTACAGGTTTTGCTTACTTGGTCTAATATTTAAAAGAAAACACGTGAAAAACAGAAAGACATTTTGACTCCCGTTGAGTAACTTTTTTTTTACAAGAAGACCAATTAAATATAAGTAAAGTGTTAAAAAAGTTTTAAATGACATTTGAGGGATTATATTACTAGAGAGCAACAGCGTAACTCACCACGTTGATTTCCTTTGGCGTTCTCTATTAGGTAATTTGAGATAAAAAGTTTTGAGTTGTCCGATCCTCGACTCTGGGTATAAAAAAAATAAAATGGTTTTAGTTTTCATAGCGCCAACAAATATTGTATATAAACAGAAAACGCATTAATTGACGTTAAATTTAATTGCCAAAGATGCAGAACTCTAGAGAAATGCCTCCAAAACTGCTCCACACAGTAAGACTGAAAAGGGTGGCATGAAAGAAGTCGCCTTAAAAGATAATTTTTTTTTTATTACTGAATTCCACAATAGTTGGTCACGTGAAGCAGAAGATAAGATTACCGCAAATACATTCATACATTTCCAATGTCTCAGGTATCCTTATGTCCCTAGAGGAGATGACTACGAACCTGACCATCACCGCAAAAAAGAATGTTGTGTTTGTTAGATCCAGGGGTTAGATCTAGGGACCAAACTTCCCACACTAAACACACAAGGCAGGGGTTCCGCTCCATTATTGTTTGAAAGGTGGCAAAAATGGCATTAGGGATTTAAGGGTTTTTATAGGAGTTTGATCCAATTCAGAGCAGTAATAAGTTCAAGAAACAACCCGCAAAGCTACAATTCAATTGGTAAGGTGCACAACATAACAGTTATCTTCAGAAAATCTACAGGTGAAATGGCCTACAAAATGTCTATTCTAGTTGTAGCTTCAGACATTGCAATCTGAAAACGCCAATGAAAAACAACTAGAATGTAGCAAACAGCAGTAAATATACATATTAAAAAACTTATACAAACATATAATACACAAAAATAAAACTCGATATAAACACTACCAAAACGTTAGGTCAAATTTGTGAATCTTAGCGGATCAAATGCCAAGAGTTCTCTCCATATCGGCTTTTAAATTAAGTTGCATCTCAACAAGTGACCATTGCTTTGTTTTACCCTCATAACATAGCTAGAAAACACAGACATGAAATATTGCTAGGTTTAAAAATAAGAACAAAGGAAAGCATTGCTATATCTAAGTAACAAAATGGTGAGGAAGAAACATGAAGTCCAAAAAAAATAACAAAATTAAGGTGCAACAAGAGATTTTGAGCCAATCTGTATTTATGCCACATGTAGTGGTTATTCAAATATATTCGACATTCATAGAGCTATCGCCTTTTATTTAATACGGAAATGTCTTAAAGTGAAACCAAAAGGTGACTATTTATATGTTTATATTTAAGATCAAACATAGGCGAATTTCAATTGCTCCTATATGAAATGAGAAGTTCACAATTTTTTACCAAAGAATTATTCTCAGCTTAAATCTTTAAGATGGGATGTTCTGATAGAAAGCTTTCATCAGTTGCCAAAAATCAAACTTTCACATTTTTTAGGAAAATCTGTCGTGTGAAATCTCTGGCACCTTTGACAAATTTCAATGCAATCCATATGTAACAGGAATATGGATTCTAAAGAGGAATTCATGTAAAGGAAGGGGAAAAAAAAGAGATGAAAAGGATCGACGCGCTCTAAATTGTAAGGAGTAAATTCCCACTCGTTCAAAGTTAATGAGCACAACCACGTTCTGACTGAAAGGAGTAAAGTTCACTTTTACACTGAAATAGTGCCGTCTCTATCATTTGACTTTTTACACTCTTCCAGGTCTTTCCACTTGAGTTTACATTAAGCAATATAGCACATTTTTTTAAAGAGCGCCCAATTGTTCAAAAAAAATGAGATGTTACACGGTTGCATTGGTAATTTGGCTAGTAAACCATACATGTGAATGGTTAAGCTCGAAAATATTAATGTGCCGGCAAATTCTACAGCTGCTGGAAACGGCTTCCAATATGAATAGCCCGGGAAATAGCGCGCATGTACGGTCTACGCTCATCCATTGTTGTTATATTGGTCAGGAAAGTCAAGCTAGAGGTAATTTTCTTGAGGTGGCACTATTTCATATGTGGACGGACATAAACTTAAATTTCCAGATCTGCCGTTCTTCAATATGGTATAAGAAAGGAAAGCTTTCATACAAGTTACCCTAGTGTATTGTCAGCTGCAGGATTAACACATAATGCAAAAAACACATTGTGAAAAATAGTGTTGTCAGAATAAATGCCTTCCTCAATAAATTAACAGTCAGTTTCTCTCAGCTTCGTCCAATCCCCACCAAAGTCAATGTCATTGTACAAAGCACAGACATATAAAAGAGTGGCCAAATTAATGGCCACAGTTGAAGACACGGTGGTTACGAAATTTAGGTATAACTGCAGGGTAGGCAAATTCGTTTCATATTGGTATATTTTCGAGGTAGTGGTCACAAAATATGGTTGCACACCATCTACCCAATTAAATGGAGACCCCCCCCCGAGACTCAATTTCGCTAGTTAATAGAAATAAACATAATTATAGCAATTTGCTGCAAGATATCACATGTTGGCGGTATTGGAAAGTCACGCATTCATTAATGTCAGCGCAATGTCATGTGAAATAAAAATCTGCTTGACTGAGTGGTTCAATTTCTTACTAAACTCGTGGTATATCCTTAGGCTATTCGTTGTTAGGCCCTATGCTCCACAATCAGTTATTGTCCCAGTCGTTTTCCTTGCGTTTCCTTTACGTAACGTTTTTCTTTATTGGCGGGTAAACTTCTTTATTGACATACTGCTTTCAACCAATAAGAATAGGATGTACAATGTTATGATATTAAAAGAATTTACGATATATACAAGAGATAATTAGATTATTATTGATATGTTAAGAATGAAGAGAGACTTGCCACTCATACAACTCGCTGTTTTGAAGGTTTAGGAATCACACACTAAATAACTAGGTTGTAGCAGACACGTCAGTGCCGAGACAGTGTTGGCGTCCTAATAGTCTCCTAATAGGGCATTTTGCCCTAAATGAAGGAGGCACAAAATGTTTATAAGTTCGTGTCTTTAAATGAATTTTGAATTAATCAATGTGTGGACTATAAAAATCCATTGGTTGGTAAAGATTTTTGTCTGTGCTTTTTGTATAATTTCTGGGGTTTGGGGAAAACTGTGCATTTTTAATTCTAGTTAACATTGCATAGGCATGACTTTTTGAAACACAAATGCAAATCTTTCGATGCTCCTGGTAGCTCAAAAAAAAAAGCAGCCTTCATCATAGACTTTTTCATTTTGTTGAGAGGTCATGTCCTAATCTTCAAAAAGAAATCATTTGAAATAAACCATCGCTTTCATTGCCGATAAATTGACGTTTGGTGAGACGTCATTTTGTACCAATTCTAGGGGGAGTTAGTTAGTGGTGTATCTACAGAGAGATAGGCCGCAACGTTTTCAAGATAAGGTCTAGTATTTACCTTTTCAATTCGAACACTAAACACCAATGACTCGGATGTTTACAAAGCCGTGGAATCTTTCGACTGCCTGGTGAAAGAGAGTGATTCCCTAAAATAATTATGATCAACGAATACAATGTACTCATGATAGGTTCACAATGAATTCGACTTTTAGCCTTGACCAAATATACTAATAATATCGACCATTATAGTAGAGATCTGTAGCACGAGCAAAGTATAAAATTCAATAGGATGAATTCCTAAATCAACCACACATGGATTCTGTAAAACAAATAAGAACAATTTTGTGAATGTGGTTTAAAGAGATATGATCATGCAAAAGTGCGCATCTACATCCATATTCATTTGAACACCTTTAATTAGCAAGGATGCGTTAACAACGATTTTTAATAGAAAATAATACAACACTGATTATTTTGGTATCCTAACTATTTCAATATTGTTTTAACGTCAACCCTTTTTATTTATTGTAAAATCAATAGTTCGAATTAATAACTAACTTCGCACA